>JAGGCA010006496.1:28623-45839 GCA_022876805.1 Osperalycus tenerphagus | reverse complement strand
AAATTTGATGTGACTTTCCGATAAAGTTCGCACATTTTTCTCTCGCCAACATGTTCACTTTAGGGAGACTTCACTGTAGTTTCATTAACTACATTATGTAATGCAGGATTTGACAGCTTGCAACGCCATCTGGACATTAGATAAAGTGCCAATTCGAAAATCATCATGGATTCGCAGTGTGACAACAAGCAAATTGGAAACCACAAGGAAATGGAACAAACCGGCACAGAACAGGCAAAGAGCGAATCGCCGAAGAGAGAAACCGAGGAGAACGGGGAGAAGGAATGCCGGTCACAGAGCGTATCAGTGGTGGACAGCGAGCAAGTGACAAAGATGACGGAAGACACGTCGGCGAGTGAGAAGGGAACTGAACGAGAAATGGAAGCGGACAATGAACAGGAAGAAGAGAACGAGGCGAACCAGACACATACGGAGATGATGGAGGTGCGCAGTGAGGAGGTGAACAGAACGGAGAACGAAGACGAGAACAGGGATGAGGACGAGAGTGAAACTTTGAAGACGTTGCCTGATGAGGAGAACAAGCAAAAGACTCAAAGTTCGGCGGTGAGGATCGACGAGGTGATCAGCAAAAAAGTGGATCAAGAAAGCGACGCGTCGGTGAGTGACGAGGAAAAGTTGCGTCTTCTGTGCGCCAAGATCATCAATGCGGCCTCGTCACCCGAGAACAGTTCGGAAGCCAACTCGATGACGGACTCGATCCTGCATCTACTCATCACTGACGACTTGCATCGAATTCGACATACGGATACACTCAAGCTGTTCTTTCGCGACTGTCTAAAATATCTGCCGCTGAAGATTGTCGCCGAGATCCTGAGCGTTTTGATTGCCGTATTCAAGAAATCTCTCCTGAATCTGGAAGCTGCCAAGGGACTCCTTCTCGATTGTTTAGTTGAACCTCCGTTTAACGCAGATAATTTGATTAAGCACTTTCTACGCGAGATAATTAATTTGTCAACAGCCTACAGTTGTGATGTGAAAGAGCTGAAAGCAATCCTTGAGCAAAGTGAAGACGACTCGCGCCTCCTGCACATCGTCCGCAACGCCAACCTCGCCCAGCGCAATCGTCCAAGTTCGTTTTTCGCGTTCCCTGGTTCCAAGGGCTCGGCGATCGCCCTGCCGCCCATCCAGCGGTGGCCAGTTCAGAACGGATGGAGCTTCGTCACATGGTTCCGACTTGAGCCCAACACCGTCAACTTGCAACCGTATTTATATAATTTTCGCACAAGCAAGCTCGGCATTGGGTATTCGGCGCACTTCACCGGGAACTGTCTGGTGCTGACTTCAATGAAGGTGAAGGGCAAAGGATACCAGCACTGCATTCCTTACGAGTTTCAGCCATTCAAATGGTTCCACTGCGCGATCACCTACATCACCAAGTGGCGCGGCGCCGAGATCAAGGTGTATGTCAACGGCCAGCTGACCGCCAACACGGAAATGCAGTGGCAGGTGCAGACCAATGACGTGTTAGACAAGTGCTTCATCGGGGGCACGGCCGACTTGAATGAGACCAACTTTTTCAGCGGCCAGATGTCGGCCATCTACTTGTTTCACGAAGCTTTAAACCCGAGTCAGATTTGTGCCATCCACCGATTGGGTCCGTCGTACGTATTTTTGATTGGCACCGAAGAAGGGGAGAGACATTAATGTAGCTCTCTCGCTCTCTCCTGTTCTAGATACACGGGTCAATACCGGTACGGCAACGAGAGTCATGTTAACCTGCCGGTGGCAATGCGCAAGGTGCTCTACGAAGAGAAGCTCAGTTCTGCGCTCATTTCGCTGTACACGCCTGTCGCCGTCGAAGGCGATGCTCTGTGTCTGCAGTCTTCTCCTAAAGGAAACGTCTCGTACTTCATGTCTTCACCACACGCCGCCCTCCTCGGCACCACCGTCGCCATCAGCACCGAGTCGATCAGTGCCACTCTCCAGTCCATTGGCGGAATCAAAGCGCTTCTTCCATTGCTGAATAATTTTGCCCACAAATGTGATGCGGAAGCTTGTTCCACGTTGATTGGTTTCATTTGCGACTTGTTAGAGAGTTCTCCGCACTGGTTCGGCAACGAAGTTGTTCAGTCGCACGGTTTTGTTATCATAGCGTCACTATTAGCGAAAAATTCGCGACTGTTGATCAACGACGAGACATTAGATATTTTGTTGAATTTGACTAAGGTAAATTGAACTTGATTACGTTTTATTGATGGCGACATCGATTGCCCATTGTTGTTATTAATGCTCTATTCTTTTCAAGACGCTCATCGGTGCTGCGGGAGGCACAGACTCACTCCTACTCAAACAACTCATGGACAGCGTCCTGTTCAACTCGTCGCTGTGGATCTACGTGGACTCGAAGGTAAGTTGCGAGCAACTTTATTTATAGCATTTTTTAATACTTGGCCTCTCAATTCGAAGCTGCAGTTGCGTCTGTTCTGCTACCTGGCCACCGAGTTCCTGAGCGGCACCAACAGCAATACCATGGTGAACGGCAACGGTGTCGTCTTTAGCGAGGTGCGTCGAATTTCCACTGTGCTCCAGCTGCTTCACTCGCTCAAGTATTACTACTGGCTCGAGGAGGAGAAGAGCATCCAAGCCAAGGCTAGGGACTCATCTCTGCGTCCGAACAAAGCCGATCTATTTTCCATTCGATCGTACATCTTGCTGTTCATGAAACAGCTCATTCTGAAAGGCAATGGTGTGCATCACGACGAACTGCAAGCCATCCTTAACTATCTGTCCACTGTCCATGAAGACGAGAACATTTTGGACGTGTTGCAAATGCTGCAGTCGTTGATGTGCGAGCATCCTGCTTCGCTCATCCCGGCCTTCGACGCCAAGCAGGGTGTCAAAACAGTGTTCAAACTTCTTGACTCGCTCAATGAAGAGATCCGCATCCAGGCACTGAAATTGTTAGGCTATTTTCTGAGCAGGAGCACACAGAAGAGGAAACAGGATGTGATGGGCCCGAACAACTTGTTCATGTTGCTGTGCGAACGCCTCATGCGATTTACGCCACTCACCCTCGAAACGTACAATGCGCTCTACGAGATCCTCACCGAGACGTCCATCGAAGTGAGTCGCGCATCAGGTTCCAGCAATCCCAACTTAAAGATCGAGAATCCCATGATTGTGAAGGTGATCGCCACGCTCATCATCGAGGGCAAGAAGCCAGCTCAAGATAATGCGCATAGTTTCGGAAACGGACCCACGATCAGTCCGAGCATCAACATCAAGAGACTGTTCATTAATGATTCGTGGAAATTGATTGTCAGCAATCGTGAGAATCGTAGATTAGTTCTTCAGATGTCTGTCTGGCAGCATTGGCTCATTAATCTGATTGAGGATAACAATGAAGTGATTCGTCATCAAATTTTAGCCATATTCCGGGTGCTGCTCTACCATGCAATCAAATATGAGTAAGTATCTAGTGTATATCATAATTAGATAGTTGCATACATATGAAACGTAGTTACAGTGATGTCAATCACATTTGTTTCGAAACGCATCTTTACCGTTAGTGTTTGTACAAGTTCGATCCACTTGCAGACAGGATAGTGGCGAGTAACAGGACAGGCGCTACTTTTAACTGTTCCTGCATGAAATGCGGGCGATAAGTGGTCAATGATGGACATTTATGACACGATTTGCTTACCTATATCGAGTTCGAATCGCGAATTTGTCTTTGCTGAGTTCCTCGTCGGTATGGTGCAATTCGATGTGTTCGCATTAAGCGCGATGATGATCTCCGAGTACGAGTTCTTTTTTGCGTACTTCCCAAAGGCCGCTGGCAGTAAACAGCCACGATTTGTTCGGCCGGGATCAGTGAGAGAGGAGCAGTAATTTCGAGTCGGAAATTCTCTAATTGTCCGTATTCCTCTTCTGAAGAGTAGAAGACGCAGCAATAGACTATTGCTATGTACTGTTTTACTATTGGCAATAGTAGGACATTAGACGTGACTGTGTGTTTAAACAGCGAACATATCAGATAGAATTGTATTTTTTCTTGCGCTTTAGCAAAAATAGCTAAAGCTAGCCAGGGGGGATATCAATGAGCTCGAGAGAGTGCTTTTGTCGCATTTCATTTCAGTTTACCACCATTCGAGCATTCGCTTTACTGTGCGAATTATCGCAACGTTTTCTGTCACTGTTGATCGCAGTTCAAAGACAGAGGATTGATCTCGCTGCACATCATAGGCGACATCCCTGTCATAAATTGACGAAAGGGAAAGGAAGTCTTGCAGTCGAGTTAAGCGGGCAATTTGAATACTGGTCAGCATTTAAATGCTGTCCGCAGCTCCGCTATACATTGACGTGCTTTTAGCCACGTTCCTGGCGTGTAAACCAGCTATACCAACAAGTATGAAGACTAGTTACAAAGGTGTAAAATGAAAATTTTATACCCTCTTGCTAAAACAGTAAATAGTGAATACTGTATTTACTGTATTTTTACTGTGTTTACAAATATTTAACGTACGCATTTGTTTGTTTCGAAAAAGATACGGCGGTTGGCGAGTGTGGATCGACACGCTGGCCATTATACACGCCAAAGTGAGCCTCGATGAGTTTATGAAACAATTCGGTGGCAAGAGCACCACAATACCAAGTACGAACACAACCAACACAACCTCTGCCAACACGACCTTTGTCGATACTAGCGAGGCAGCGGTACAACAGTCGAGAAAGAGCGAAAACAATGTCGATGATGCATACACGAGACGCACTGATAGGTCATCTTCTGGCACCTTTGTGATCAAGTCGAAAGCGGCAAAATCGTCGCACGAATTCGAGCACCCCAAGAGTAAACCTGAAGAAAGGAAGCTGGCGAGTAGTAAATTGACATCGACATCGACATCAGCAGAAAATCAACTATCCACTACCAGTGGTGAGAATACCTCGCGGAAAGCGGCAGTGAGTGAAGAAAACAAGACTACCGTTGACGTTGATCTCGCTGATGAAGAAGATAGTCGTCCGGAGGATGACCGCGAATCAATAACGACATCCCCTGTTTCGAGACGTACAGAAGAACCGTACAAGGAAGCGAGTGCGACTAGTACAAAGACTGAAACAAATGAAGAACAACATGAAAAAGAGAGCGAAACAAACGATGGGGAGGAGAAGGCTGAAGAGAATGATGCAGAGTCAGAGAAGCAGAGACAAGAAGCGAAAATCAGCACAATCAGCACGTTCACCACTGCAACAGAGACTACCGATTCAACGGCTGGTGGTGGTGGAGATGACGAGGAAGAATATGAAGAGCACGGCGATGAAACAGTCGACGTGGCACCGTCGCGCAACTATCGCAAGTACAACCCACAGAAAGAGTTCTACACGTCCCTTCTGGGTCGGCAGTCTTTGCAATCTTCTGCAAAGATGTCTGTGTCCGCTACTCCCGCTTTCCGAATTCCTGAGTTTCGCTGGAGTTACCTGCATCTAAAATTGCTCAACGACCTCCTGTATTCGATCGAATGCGACATGCAGATGTGGCGCAGCCAAGGACAGGAGCAGCGGTCTGAACCGAGCTCGCAACGGTCCACGCAGCTCGATCAGATCTTGCAGAACAGCGACAACCAGATCTACATCATTAACGCCATTCACCTCGTGTCTCAGCTGTGCGACAACATCATCATAGCCGCGGGAGGACTGCTCCCATTGCTGGCAGCTGCAACGGGTGGCAGTGGAGGCAATGCGAACGCGACACTCAACGCTGGCGGTGAAGGGCTGTCGGCGAGCCAGGCCAACTCTCTCCTTTACCGATTGGTCAACTTGGTCGACATTCTGTGCTTCGCCGCGACACATATTAACTTTAGCGAACTAGAGGCCGAGAAGAACATGTCCTCTGGCGGAATACTAAGACAGTGCCTTAGACTGGTGTGCACGGTCGCGGTGAAGAACTGCTTGATCGTCCAGGTATGCATAATCCAAATAAGTATATATATGAGTAACTCAAATTATGAGTTGATTTCTACTAGAAGCATCTCGAGAACGGCTCGATCAACGATGTCGACAGCATTAACCCGAAAGACTTGGACAACATCGGAACGACGATGGCCGCAGCCGCCGAGCTGTTTGGCGAAGGTGTCACTATCGATTCGTGCGACCTGATGAGTTACCCAGAACTGGCATCAACCACATTCCTTCCACTGCAGCCCTTGCCAATTAAGGACCCCATCAAACTGCTACAAGAAATGGACGTAAATCGATTGCGAGCTTGTATTTATCGTGATGCCGATGCAGACACGAGACAATCACAGTTTCTCGCGCTAGCGACACTTTATTTTATTTCCGTTCTGATGGTGTCTCGATATCGCGATATCATAGAGCCGCGACCCCGTTCGCATGCGTCCAGTCGACGTGCCAGTGCCAGTGCCAGTGCCAGTGACTTGGACGGGACTTGGACTTCGCACGCGTCACCTGCCGATGGTGACAAGAGCAGCATGGACGCGAGTGACATTATGAGACCGATCGACCTGGGAAAAACCAATTTCGATCCCAATATCGGAGAGATGCTCACGTCGAAACTCGAAACGACGCTGTCGAGTGTTTGTCCGCTTCTCAGAGAGATCATGTGCGACTTCGCCAACTTCCTGTCGAAGACTCTGCTGGGCTCTCACGGGCAGGACCTGGTCAGCAAGGAGGCGGTGCGCACGTTTCGTCGCGCAAATGCCAGTCCGGTCGAGTTGGTGATGTTGTTGTGTTCTCAAGAGTGGCAGAACACTCTACAGAAGAACGCTGGTCTTGCATTCATCGAACTCATCAACGAAGGCCGCCTGCTGTCTCACGCAATGAAGGATCACATCGTCCGGGTGGCAATGGAAGCCGAGTTCATATTGAATCGATTGCGGGCTGATGATGTCTCCAAACACGAGCAGTTTGCTGCTTCGTGTCACGAAACGCACTCGTCAAGAACGCACGAGGAGAACCTGATCAACTCGCTCATTAATTCGGCCAAGCGTCGCGATTGGATGCTGTACACGCGATTCAAGGAGAACTCGAAGAGAGACCACAAGAAGTACTACAGACTCGACACGTGGGAAGATGACGCGCGCAGAAAGAGAAGATTCATCTCCGATCCGTGGGGAGGCGAAGAGCTTGCCGAAGTGTATCTGAGGGCGCAGCAGAGTGGATACGACGATAATGAGGGGGCGAAGATGCTTGATAATAATGGTGAGCCCTATCTCGTCACCGAAAACGTCCCACCGAAGACGATTGACAATTCTCAAGTCTCGATGATGGTCTCTCCACTTGTGCCTCCCAAGAACGTGTCAATTGCGAGCTCTCCGCGCAGTGACGACGAGAACAATGACAATGAGCTGTTCCTTTGGGAGAGCGAAGAGGCAGCTCAGGAGAACGAAACGAATGCCGAATTTTCCGGGTCGGTCCTGTTCACTGTCGATTGTTCGCTCATCTGGTGCATCTACGCCATCGAAGGTACTCTACAAATAACGGCTAACGAAATGTATTTCGAAGCTCACACTTCACACGAAACGGATGCAAATGCAAACACAAAGAAAGGTGACAACAACAAACAGGGACAAACCAGCAAAAGCAAGAGCGATCAAAACGACACGATCAGCATGAGAGGGTTTATCGGGAGTGGCTCGCAAGGCGTCAAAGGGTTCAAGGAGCTGGACTCGAAAGTGTTGCGATACTGCGATCTGCTCACCAGCTACCCAAAGATCGCGCTGTCCGATATACGGGCAGTGTTCTCTCGCAGATACCTTCTTCAGCAAAACGCCATCGAAGTATTTCTTGCTCAGCGCACGTCCATCATGTTCGCGTTGGCCGATTTCGAGACGGTAAAAAAAGTGATCAAGTATCTACCACCGGTTGGCGTCGGTGTCAAGTACGGCATTCCGCAGTCAAGACGCGCCTCGTTCATGAGTCCGAAACAGTTGTTCGCTTCATCCAACATGACGCAGAAATGGCAAAAGAGGGAGATCAGTAACTTGGAGTACCTCATGTTCCTCAACACGATCGCGGGCCGCACCTACCAGGACCTGAATCAGTATCCGGTATTCCCGTGGATTCTGACCAACTACGAATCCAACGAGCTCGATTTGGCACAGCCGACTAATTTCCGCGATCTGTCCAAGCCGATTGGCGCTTTGAACAGCGAGCGCAGAGCCGAGTTCATTGAACGGTACAACTCATGGGACAACAGCCAAGTGCCACCGTTTCACTACGGGACGCATTACTCAACGGCCGCGTTCTCGCTGAGCTGGTTGAATCGTTTGCAGCCGTTTAATGTTGCCTACATGGCGCTACAGGATGGCAGAATCGAGGACGAGAGTCGCCTCTTCATGTCGGTTCGTGACTCGTGGATCGCGTCGCTCATGGGAGGCCAGCAGAACGTGAAAGAACTTATTCCCGAATTTTTCTACTTGCCTGAAATACTGAACGGCGCGTATGGACTGCCGCCGGTTGATCTGCCACCTTGGGCCGACTCTCCGGAACACTTTATCCGTATGCACCGCATGGCTCTCGAGTCGGACCTGGTCTCGTGCCAGTTGCATCAGTGGATCGACTTGATATTTGGTTACAAGCAGCGCGGACCGGAAGCTGTGCGTGCCGTCAACGTGTTCTATTACTTAACGTACGAGGGCAACGTAGATCTGAGTTCGGTGCACGAGCCCGCCCTCCGGGAAGCGATCGAGACGCAGATCCGGCACTTCGGACAGACTCCGTGTCAGTTGACCACCGAGCCGCACCCTCCGCGGAGCAGCGCGCTGCACGTCAGCCCTCTCATGTTTTCACCCATCATGGACGAGGTGTGCATGTCGGTAAAGTTCCCGTTCAACGCGGCCGTCACGCACATCGCCTCATGCGCTTCACACAACGCCACCGCCAACGTGGCGTCCACCATCGTCACCCTCACCGCTAACCAGCAGTACCATCTGCACAAGGTATGCCATTCTTATGTGGAGATGCATTGATTAACTAATCAATGCCAATTGTTCTGCATCAGTGGAACATCAAAGATGCGGGTTCCCCATTCACGATGGACGTCGCACTCACCGCGCCGAGTTCGACGTCAGGCAAGCGTCAACTGCTCGATACAACAGGCCTGTGTGGATCGTTGTCGTGCCACTACATCGTCACGCTGGACGCCAAACACATCATCATGGCTCCGTTCTACGACAACTCGTTCCGCGTTTACTCCACTGATACGGGCAAGTTGACGCAGATCGTGTATGGTCATCGTGGCCTGGTGACGTGCCTGGCGCGCAGTGAGTGCAACGTGGCCGCGGACTTTTACGTGGCGAGCGGCAGTCAGGACTGCTCGGTGCTCCTGTGGACATGGAATGCTAAGTACTCCCAGGTGGAGGGATACGGTGCATCGTCGGTCAACAATCCGCTGCCCAAGCTGACGCTGTGTGGTCATGAGTCCACCGTCCTGTCGCTTCTCATCAGCGCCGAGCTCGGCCTGATCGTCAGCGCCAGCAAGAACGCGATCCTTATTCACACGACCACACACGGCGAATGCATCACCGACATCGATATCAGGCGACGCGCACCCACGCTCACCAGAAGCGTCGAGATGAAGTCGGTCAACGATCAGTATTTTAGCGGAAAGACCAACATCAAAGGTGAGCGGCGCACTCGCGGCGCGCTCTTCTCACCTGCTCTTTGCATTTGTTTTCGTTGCAGAAGCGAGTATCGAAGCGAGCATGTTGGGCAAGGAGGCAGCGAAAGACGCTCGAAGGGACGCCACGGACGCGCAGAGTCCCAGCAGAAGCGAGTCGCTCAGTCAGGGTGACATGTTGCAGGGCGACAACCGAATCGCTTTCGAGGAGCAGGACTATCTCATTACCAACCTGGTATTGTCTCGCGAGCTGGCATTTATCGTTGGCACCGCCATTCCGATGACGTCCTTGTTCTTGGAAGAAAGCACGCGATCGAAGAAGTGTTCGCGCTCATGCCCGCCAAGCAGCGATGATAGTAGCGGCGACCAACATCACCACAGCCAGCAATCGGCACTGCTGTTCACGTACAACCTGCATGGTCAGCTGATGAAGTGCATCCCATTCGGAAGCGGGTCGTGGCCGCGGCCGCGTGATCCGTGCCTGCTGCAGACGACACGCGACGGCGAATACCTGATCATGATGGAGAGCGCTAACGTCGTCAAGATCGTTCGCACGTTTGACTTGACGCCGCTCTACGCGCTCAATACCAGCGATTTGGCGACCGCCATCCAAGGCGAGACGAACCGCATCCGGTCATTCGCACTGGCCGACTACAAGTATCTGTTGGTCGGCCTCGAGACCGGCAAGCTCATCATTTACAACGTTGACTTCAACCGGTGGCATCATGAGTACTCCAGCAGATACTGAAACCGAATAGAGTTCACTCAACTAATTTAATGACGCTCTCGTGACGGCATTCGCTGCAGTCACAATTAACTACGATTACCGGTTATTACGATTACAGTTTCGAGTCTTTAGTGCCTGTTCTAGTCTAATCGAGGTTTTTATTGCGCTACTTCAACGGGGTCCATCGATTTCGGTGTCAGTGTCGCAGTCACCATGAGTGGCTGGCAATTTAACGCTGCTACTCGAACAGGAAGACGTACACATGACGGATTACGCTTTGAATTGAATCGAATCGCACCAGCATCGAATTGAGTGGACTAGAACTGATCTAAACTGTATGCTTTTCGCATGTTTTTATTGGATATATAAATAATTGGATTAATTATTTTCTTTAAACAATGTCAACAACAATCAGCGATAATTCATTGATTGTGATTTATGACTAAACAAGTAATAATTGTTTGTAGCGATGTCGAACAGATACAGATACAAAAAAAACAGATGGGAGACGAGAAGCTTTGGTAGGATTTCAAGTTGACACTTATAATATATAGAGAGCAGTTAGATATATCTATATTTCAAATCAGTGCGGTGTTTGGGTTAAATAAGCTTTTAAGCTTAGCAATTTCAATTTGATTTTATTTGGGACATTCCTCTAATTAAATGCTGCGATGCAGATCTTTTACAAAGATTGGTCCGATGGAATCGCGTTGACCTTGCAGGTTGTTTTAACAACAAACTGTTGCTGCCGTCGACGAACTAATTCGCGGTGATTAATTGGTCTGTCGTCTGTTCGATTTCGAATCTGGCGCCGTTGGTCTCGTGACCGTCACTTGGGCGACGTCCATCGTCATCGCTTCTTCGCTCTTCGTTCGTTCGTTCATTTTGTGCTCGACCGCCGTTGTCCGCTCAGCTGTCCGCTCAACTGTCCGCTCTTTCGTCTGCGTCTTCTGGCCCGTTGGCATCAACACATCGCCATGAACCCAGAATAGTAGGTTGACCGGCAGTGAGCGACGGGCGACTGTGGACCTTGGAGGGTGTCGCCTCGGGGCCGACCACCGATCACCGTCCTGCTTGTCGTGCAAATCACACTCATTCGATCGTCTTTCGTTTCTCTTCCTGCAGCGATTACTTGTTCAAATTGTTGTTGATCGGCGATTCGGGTGTCGGCAAGAGTTGTCTCCTGCTTCGGTTCGCGGACGACACATATACGGAATCGTACATCTCGACGATCGGTGTCGACTTCAAGATCCGGACGATCGAGCTTGACGGCAAGACGATCAAGCTGCAGATCTGGGACACGGCCGGCCAGGAACGGTTCCGAACGATCACGTCATCGTACTACCGAGGCGCGCACGGCATCATCGTCGTCTATGATGTCACCGACCTGGAGTCGTTCAACAACGTCAAGCAGTGGCTGCACGAGATCGACCGATATGCGTGCGACAACGTAAACAAGCTTCTGGTCGGCAACAAGTCTGACCTTACCGCCAAGAAGGTGGTCGACTACTCGACGGCCAAGGAGTTCGCTGAGCAGTTAGGTGAGCACCGCGAAACGATCCGCGATGGCCGCTTGCTCGCCAGACATGCCAGTCGTTTGCTTATATTGAATCTTATCTGTCACAGGAATTCCGTTCCTGGAGACTTCTGCGAAGACGGCAACGAACGTCGAGCAAGCATTCTTAACGATGGCCGCTGAAATTAAGAACCGCATGGGACCGATTGCGAGTGGTGGACAAGGACAGGCAGGACAGTCGGACAGGATCAACCCGTCATCAACGCCAATCAAATCGCAATCATCCGGGTGTTGTTAAGACATTCGCAGACCCCAAGTTGGTGGACTACGATCAGCGGTGTATGAATTGAATGTAGACGGCGAGGGGATTCTGTTTCAATAAAACAAATAAAATCAAGAAAATCGATGTAAGGTTAATTTTAATATAATTAAATTGAATGATGATCATTCTTTGAAATAAATTAAGAACCAAGTTTCATTCCATTCAAGTAATCGAATAGATTGAATTACTGAAGTTCTGATCAGGTCGAGTTTTGTCCTCCGCGCCTCAGTTTTGGTTTATAGCTCACAGATGGCACACAGCTCGAGGTCGGCAAAACAAATCGTCGTGGTCACTGAGCGAGCTCTCCTTGCCTCTTCTTGTTCCAATTGCTCCACTTGTCATCATGTTGCGTGCTGTCGCTGCGACGTCCACCAGATTGTTTTCGGTCAGGCACACGGCAATCGTGCCGAAGAAGGTATCCACAAATGGCGAACACGAGAGAAGTGCTCACCGAGACCGTGACCAGCAGTACAGGAACGCGTCGACGTCCAGCAGCGATCAACAACAAGCGGCCGCCGCTGGAAAGCCGCAGGCAATCCAGAAGCCGCAATTGTTGGAGGTGTGGATCGACGACAAGCGCATTGAAGTCGAGCCTGGGACGACCATACTCGAAGCGGCTGCCATGGTCGGTGTCGAGATTCCGCGGTTCTGCTACCACGAACGGCTCTCGGTAGCGGGAAACTGCCGCATGTGCTTGGTTGAGGTCGAGAAGAGTGCCAAGCCCGTGGCTTCGTGCGCCATGCCCATCATGATGAATGGCACCAGGGTGAAGACCAACTCGGAGATGACCAGGAAGGCACGCGAGGGCGTCATGGAGTTCCTCTTGCAGAACCATCCTCTCGGTGAGCGATGCTCACACGACAACCTAGCACGTTTTTACCCCGATCGGTTCCCATTGTAGATTGTCCCATCTGCGACCAGGGCGGCGAGTGCGACCTACAAGACCAGTCGATGGCCTTCGGTTCGGACCGGTCGCGCCTCGCTGTCGAGTTGGACGCCAAGCGCGCCGTCGAGGACAAGAACATCGGTCCGCTAGTTAAAACGATCATGACGCGATGCATTCACTGCACGAGGTGCGTCCGGTTCATGACCGAGATAGCAGGTTGTGACGATCTCGGCACGACGGGGCGAGGCAGCGACATGCAGATCGGTACTTATCTCGAGAACGTTTTGCTCAAGTCGGAGTTGAGTGGCAACATTGTCGATTTGTGTCCCGTCGGCGCTCTGACGTCCAAACCATATGCGTTTACCGGTGAGTTCCAACTTGTTGTTGATAACTGACTTGACCAGTTCCAATTATCTTGTTTCCAGCTCGCCCGTGGGAGTTGCGTCGCTTCGATTCAATCGACGTGCTAGATGCCGTAGGTTCGAATGTTGTCGTTTGCCAAAGATCTGGCGACTTGATGCGCGTTTTGCCTCGGGTCAACGATGATGTGAACGAAGAATGGCTGGCTGACAAGTCGCGTCATGCACCGGTTGACGGACTCAAGACACAGCGCTTGACAGCACCCCTGCTGAGACCATCGAGAGGCTCGTCGCTGCAGATGTGCGTATCGATTGATGGTCTAATTTCGACGAGATGATAATGGTAATGCATGATGTAATCATCCAGGTGTGACTGGGAGGACGCTCTGCTGGCAGTCGGTCAAGTGCTCGACAACGTCAGTCCGTCAAGAGTTGAAGCGATTGTTGGTCCGATGACAGATGTCGAGACGATGACCGCGATTAAAGATTTGCTCAATGGTTTGGGAAGTGAAGAGCTATACGTGCACGTCGACTCGTCTCTTGATCCTGGAGCGTTCCCTCACTCTCGTGATCTTGACTTCCGCACGAATTACCTCTTCAATACTACCATCGCTGGTATCGAAAACAATGAAATCGATTATTTGCTAATTGTCGGATGCAATCCTCGCTTCGAAGCACCGATTTTGAATGCACGAATACGAAAAGCCTGGAGGCACCACTACTTGAACGACATTGCTTTGATTGGTCCCAGAGACCTCGATCTGCTCTACGACTACGAACATTTGGGTGATTCGATCAATGTCTTAGACAACATGCTGCGCGGCAGTCATCCTGCTGCTCAACGTCTTCTTGATACCAAACGGCCAGCGATCATCATTGGTCAGCAGGTGCTGCGTGCTGGTGATCAAGAGAGCGGCCTATACAATGTCGCGCGTGCGGTCGCCGACAAATTCGGTGCCGAGTTCAATGTGCTGGCCACGAACGCATCGCAAGTGGCCGCATTCGACTTGGGATTCAAGCCGAGTTTCGAGCGACCGTTGCACAGTGGCAGTGAACCATCGTTGACGTGGTTATTTGGTGTGGACGATGTTGAACTGAGAATACCTGAGAATTGTTTTGTCATCTACCAAGGACACAGCGGCGATGTTGGTGCTAACATGGCTGATGTCGTGCTGCCTGGCGCCGCGTTTACGGAGAAACAAGCGACGTTCGCCAATCTCGAAGGTGAGTGACGTGATGATGATAGCCAACTGAGTAACCTATTTCTCATTCGGACCGCAGGTCGCGTTCAGCAAACATTCGCTGCAATCACACCGCCGATGATGGCCAGAGAAGACTGGAAGATAATTCGTGCGCTCTCCGAATTGGTCAACATGACGCTGCCTTACGACACACTTCTTGAGGTAGTGACAGGATAGATAATATATACAAATCTATTTTATTGTCTATCTTTCTTTCTTGAGCTGCGCGAGCGAGTCAAAGAATTAGCACCGCACCTGGCTCGACATTCGAACCTGACCATGGAGTCGTCAACACTACTGGACCCGCAACGCAAGTCGGCCACATTATCAGCGAAAGTAGCTGCCGAATTCAAGTTGGACCCGAAACTGCGGTCACTCATCGACTACTATCAAACGGATTGCATTTCGCGCAATTCACAGACGATGGCTCGCTGTGTGAGTGCTGTCAAATACGGCATCGAAGGTCGCGACTTGAAGTGAGCCATAACCTCGCAATAAGTTTTGCCTGTGTATTTATTTAATTTCAGTTTAGTTAGTCATAATTGATTGTGTAGGTATGTTAATAAATGAACTCGAGAGAAGCTACAACAAGCCGAACAAGTCTACTAATACAGTCGACTTCCAAAGCAGTCAACAGTACAATAGCAGGCAGACCATTCAGTTATTCGGCCCAATCATCTTCTCGGGTCGCACGATTTCGTCGAACTTCTCGGCACTCAACAAGCCCAAGTTGATGGCCACTTGTTTGAGCGTCTTGCCTTCCTTGTGTGCCGTCTTGGCGATCTTGGCCGCGTTCTCGTAGCCGATGTGAGGATTGAGCGCCGTCACCAACATGAGACTTTCGTTGAGAAGTTGCGTGACTCTGGCATGGTTCGGCTTCGTACCGACCAGGCAGTTTTGCGTGAATGACGTGCATCCGTCAGCGAGAAGAGCGATCGAACGTAGCACGTTGGCCACGATGACGGGCTTGAAGACGTTCAATTCGAAGTGGCCCGTCGACGCGCCCACTGTGACGGCTACGTGATTGCCGATCACCTGAGCGGAAACCATCGTCAGTGCTTCGCACTGTGTCGGATTCACTTTTCCGGGCATGATCGATGAGCCGGGCTCGTTTTCGGGGATTAGAAGTTCGCCGAAACCGCATCGTGGACCACTGGCCAACAGGCGGATGTCGTTGGCGATCTTCATGGTGCTCGCTGCGATCACGTTGAGGGCACCACTCAACTCGGCACACGCATCGTGAGTGGCAAGCGATTCGAACTTGTTGGGTGACGGCCGGAATGGCAGACCGGTCAGTTTGGCGATTGCCGATGCTACTTTCTCGTCCCATCCCTTGACCGTGTTCAGTCCTGTACCAACGGCCGTGCCACCGAGACCGAGTTCGTACATGCGAGGATCCAAAGCACTCTTCACCCGGGCGATCGCGTTGGCAATCTGCTGACGGTAACCGGAAAATTCCTGACCCAACGTGAGCGGCGTCGCGTCTTGCAAATGAGTGCGTCCAATCTTGATGATGTCGGCGAACTCGCGTTCCTTGTCTCGCAGAGCATCGTGACATTGCTGCAGTGCTGGCAGCAGTCGATGGTGCGTCTCGCAAACGGCGGCCACGTGCATCGCCGTCGGGAACGTGTCGTTACTCGACTGCGATTTATTCACATGATCGTTCGGGTGCACGGTCTTGTCGCCACGCTTTCCTCCTGCAAAAAGTTCACCATCAGCATCACTGTCACCAAGTAGCCGATCTGCTGGCCTTACCCAGTAGTTCAGTGGCTCGATTTGCGATCACCTCGTTCACATTCATGTTGGTCTGCGTCCCGCTGCCGGTCTGCCAGATGACCAGAGGGAACTCGCTGCGGAGGGTCGTGCCAGGAACGCGCTCCTCGATCACCTCGGTAGCCGCCTCCTGGATCGCGCGACCGACCTTCTCATCGAGTGCGCCCAGCTCGACATTGACCACTGCGCACGCTTTTTTGACTATGGCCATCGCCTTGATCACCGCTTTCGGCATCAGTTCGCCACCCCACTCGCGGTCTGCTTCAGACGCGATGCCGATGCGGAAGTTGTCGCGCGATCGCTGTGTCTGCGCGCCGTAGAGCCGATCGACGGGCACGTGCACGTCGCCCATGGTGTCCTGCTCGACCCGGTATGAGGACAGGGACATCGAAGCTGTGCTGGTGTGCACCGACTGCCAGTACGGGTACGCGATCGGGTGGTGGTGGTGCGCAGGTGGGTGCAAATGGCAGAGTACGGCGGCACAGCGGGAGACCAGCCGAATGCCGCGAGGTGCCCGGAATCGGATTGGCATTGATAACCGATTAGATAACAGATACGAGACTAGGTTCACAAACTAAACATTGATCCAAGCGTATCGAGCTTCGTAGAGGAATTTCGTCTTGCCTCAAATGCGATTTCATTTGTTAATGCACTCGAATTGACGCAAGTCTGTCGATACTTGAATCAACATTTAATTATCACCAGCATACATATTTGGCCTGTATGATAAATAGACTTGAACCTCGTGCTGGCACTGCAGTATCAAAACCGATCTAATCTGGCATATTTGCAGGGCG
>JAGGCA010006496.1:13392-25358 GCA_022876805.1 Osperalycus tenerphagus | reverse complement strand
ATTTAACTGAAATAATTTAATTGGAATAATGGGACTTGGAACGCAGCATTAGTAAATGAGTTAATTATATACTGAATGCTCGGATGCTAATCGTCAAAGTTACCATAAGGAAGACAATAGTTTGACTCCATACTTGTTATACTCTGCATTATCACAGAGCCACTGCAGTGCCATTCACAATCTCATTCTCATTCTTGTTCTGATTCCCCCATACATACATAATGGAGATCATCAATTGCATTATAAATGAATAGTTCACGGATTGGTTTAGTTGGTACGCGCTTATACATTGCTGATGTATTTGTGCAAACATACAACGTACACGTACATTCTTTTTCAATTCTGACTCGATGTAACACAGCGAAGTGCTAATTAGTAATAAATGATAATGGTATGGTTATGGTTATGGTTATGGGGTTATGGTCGTCCCCTATTCATGTGTTGCCACTTCACTTCACTGCGCTGCCTGCACCAAACTGGTGCATCAAAACTCGTATTACATATGATTATCGGGATGTCATAACAATATAAGTCTGGTTCTTATTGGTATTCGATTATGTCGTGTTATGTTGTGTCATGCTGAGGCCAAGTAGATGACAGATGCTGTTAGAGTGTCGAGCACGAGTTGAGCGTGACATCGCCGTAGTTTCGGGCTGCGCTCAAGTCAGGCTTCTGGTTGTCGATCTCGAGTGAGCGAATACAGCCGACAAACGGTGTCTTAGCCTCAACGCCGCGAACGTTGTAATCCGGCATGCCGCCGATGTAGAGCGGATCCTGCGTGTCAGTCGACGACACGCCGCCAACACCGATGCCGGGCGCCGTGAACACGCCGTCGACACTCAGCGTGACGACGTTGTTGGACTTGACCGCATGCAGCGTGTGCCATTCGCTGTCGCACAGTGTGTGCTGCTCGGGTGGGTGCCACGTGGCCACAATCTCGCCCGCGCCATTGTCCACTGTGAACTTGACGCTGCCATCGATCATTTGCAGTAGCAAGAAGTCAGGGAACTCTGGTCGCTTGCTGTCGTGCACGGCCATCAGCACACCAGTCAGGTTGCGAGGCTTAATGTCCATGGCAATGGTCACCTTCTGGCCGACCACGTACCGGTCTGAAATACTGATGTAGCCATGTGTCGAATGAAAAAAGGTGCCCACCTCGACCTTGTCCGAGCACAGCTGCACATCGTGCCCGATACTGTACTGGCTAAACTCGTAGTACCGGCCTTGTATTGCCACGTTGCGAATGCAACCAGGGAACGATGAGCCCGTAATTCCTTTCAAATTATGCCGCGTCTCTGTCGTTTTGTTCTCTGGCAGTCCGCCGACATAGGCTGGTGACTTGACGTTAAGCGAGTTCGGTCCCTCGGGCGACTCGTTCTCGATTTCCTCGACACGGTCGTCGAGGCGGAGCATCCCGTGACGGCCTTTTCTGAAGAAGACCACTTTATGCCACTCGCCGTCGTTGTACTTCATGTTGCTGGTGATGTACGCGCTTCCTGCACCACAGTTGAAGGCGAATACGATCTGCAAATAAGAGCATATCGAGCATTTGGTGCCGTCAAAATGATCCCGTCACTCACCGCTCCTCCAGTCATGTAAAGAGCCGCGTAATCGATCCGATCGCCGATATAGAAGAGAATTCCACTCTCTAGTTGCGTCTTCAACTCGAGCCCGAAGCTGCTCTCGTCCCCGAGCCCGTTTACTACTGTCTGGCTGAGAACGAATTCGTGCCGACTCCACGGCTTCATACCGAATCGGATGCCGTTCTCGATACTTGCTTCGGGATCTCGACGCGGCTCGATGGATAGTTTGCACTGACCGACAGCAGTTGGCTCGACTACGGACGGAGGCCTGGTGACCAATGGAGTGACTGCGGCTTCACGTTCGCCATTCGTTATAGGCAGAGCTGTCGGCAGTACAGTTGTGTTCAGCGGTGGTGGTTCCGTGATCGGTTCGGCCAACGGACAGCTGGCCAACGATGCGCCCGGTCGAATTTGGGTGTCGGCAAAGTTCTGAAATTTATCGTTCACGGTCACATCGCCGAAGCAGCCGCGAAATTCGGTCGGAATTTGTAGGTTGTCGAGCGCAAGCTTGAACACCTCGGGGACACCGCCGAAGTACATGAGTTTCGCATCGATATTCAGAGTGGATGGTGATGGAAAATCAATAGTGTAGAAATTGGCGTCGTCGATGTCAATGCGGAGCTGCTGCGGTGACCTGTTGGCACTGATGTAGTGCCACTCCTCATCATTGAGTTTGATGTCACTATCCGAAGAATCGACTTCGCTGCCCGGAGTAGCTCGCAGGGTTAATGCGCCCTCCAGCAGGTATATGGCGAGGTTCGAAGTGTGGTCCACGTTGGCCGCATAGAACAAGAGGCCGTCGGGCAGTGCGGTCTTAAATTTGAGGAGAATCTGAGCAGTTTGAGCGAGCGGCTTGGTGATCGGCATGGCGATATATCCTGCTGTCTCGTTGAATGACGCGAGTCTCACCACTTTGGGCGGACATCCGTACACGACTTTGAACGCTTCTTTGGCCTTGTTCAGGTTGATAAGACCCGTTCCGAGCTGAACGTCTTTGACGCAGCCCTCGAAATCGACGTTGGTCACCACCCAGTAGTCATGCTCTTTTGGATACCCACCGATCAGGATGTTGCCGTCAGTCTCGAGCGTGTCGTGCAGACCGATCGCGCTTCCGCTGTCCGCGTCTACGCCATCGATCTTCAGGAGCCCTTCTTTGCCGATGCGCGTTGCTTCCACCGAGTGCCACCGGCCGTCATCCAGAGTTGATTTCGAAGCGAATTTCACGTAGCCACTGCCGAGATCGAAAAGAAACTCGAGGTACCCGTCTTTGAGTTGAAGAGCAAGATAGTCGTTGTTGTTTATCGCTCTTGTTCCGATGAGGAATAAGAGACCTTCCTTGGCGTACGTCTTGAATTTCAGGCTGATGATGCTCTCCGTAAGGAAGCTGTATCGCCGCTCCTCGAGAATGACGTAACCATTGCCATCGAAGCGCAGACCGTTTGACGCGTCGAGTGCGACCAACTGGTCCCTCTCGGGACATCCATGCCTGTTGTTGGCGCCGTAGACGAAGTTCCACAGACCTAGCGGGGTGTCGCCGAACATCGCTTCCTCGATATAGCCGATGTAGTGCCGGTTCCGCACTTCTGGCTGTACTTGAACATGTTCTGGGATTCCGCCGATGAAAATTGCCGACTGATGCTGATCCAGGTTGAGAACGATGTCCGTGCCCGGTATATGATCTTCGACAGCGATGGCATCTTCGCCTTCGGTCCTAATCGTTAGCGTTGCCGTTTTGCCGATGCGTTCGACAATCACCTGGTGCCAGTAGCCGTCGGCGATGTGCCGACCGCTCCTGATCTCTCTAGAACCCGATCCCAGATCGACAGTGAGCACGGCGAAACCTCCTTTGAGCTCTAATGCCATGAAGTCTCTGCTTGCAGCGAGGTTACCTGAAACGAACGGCGGTGTGTCTGACCAGAAGTTGTGTTTATCGTCATCGGCGATCATATTGTCGTCGGTAGATCGCTTCGACTTGAGTGACGCGACAGCTACCGGAGTGCCAATGTAGGCGAGTAGAGCGTCTGGTTCCTGGGTATGCACGTACATCGATAAACGCGTGTAGGTGCCAGCCTGGGCCAAGTTGTCCGAGTTGCGCAGCTGGAGTGTCGTGTTACTGAAGAACTGGACGCCCACCTTGATTCGGTTGGCAATGCCGCGCGCCTGAACTATTCTTCGCTTGAGTTCCGCAATCTTGTCATCGATGTCGTCTATTTGCTGGTCGAATGTCTTCTGCCTGTTTTCAATTCGTTCCATCAATTGATTCACCTCTGGTCTCATCTCGTAGACGCGCTCAGAGTAACTGTCCGACGACTGAATGGCGCTCTCAATATCATCGAAGACGGCCGGCGTAGTCTCTGCCTGCTTCCTCGCTTCTTCCAAGCGACCCACGATCTCGTCCACTTTCTCGTTGGCGCGCTTCGCCAACTCGTTCGCTTCGTTGGCCATCTTCTTGGCATGCTCGGCCACTGCCACTCGCTCATTCGGCTTCGAATTACCCATTTCCGCTTTGATCTTGTCGTGAGACTTGGCCGCCTGATTGAGCGCGTTCTCAATGTTGCTCAGATTGTTGGATGCTGATCGCAGAGGTTGTGTCAGTTCGTGTCTTACATCCAAGTCCAGGTTATCGGCTGGCTTCTGTAACAACGTGCTTCTTTGTAGTGAATCTTTTGCCGAGCTACCAACTTCTAGCTTCTGGTTCGCTTTCTCGGCCGTCTTGCTGGCCTCATCGGCAATGATAGATGCATTCTCTATGGCCTCTGCGATCAATTTGGACGCTGTGGCTGCCGTCAGACTTTGTTGCGCCTTCGTGTGTTCGAACTCCTTCTTCAATTCGGCAGCTTGTCTCTTAAGTTTATCAGCGTGAAGTTGCGCTTCGTTAACTCGGGGGTGGAGTTCTTTGGCGTCCTTGTTCCGCTCGGAAATCTTGGTGTTGAGCTCTTCCTTCTTCGTCATCAGTCGTGTGTGAGTGAGTTTCAAGTCGAAGAGCATCGCCTCGGCTGAAACGAAGTTCGCTTTACCTTCCTCGATCACTTCGTTAGCTTCTTTGAGCGTCGACTGCGCCAGTTCGTAGTTCCTATTGATTAGGTCGACGTCGCCAGGCACATTTCGATTTCTGTTGACAGCATTCAACTCTTCAGCTTTGACAACATCAGCTCGTGCTGCTTGCGTGAGATTTGACAACTGGCTCAGTCTGACGATGACTAAGTTGAGCTTCTCTTGTGTCCTGTTCAGGTTCTGCTTAGTCGAGTTAGCTGGTAATGCGAACTCGTTGATTCGATCCAGAAAGTCGAGCGCTTTCTCCAACTCGATTTTGGAGTTGTTCTGGTTGATGCTGAAATCGTGTGACTTCAACTCTCGTAAGATGTGTTCTCCCTCCTGGATCTTCATCTCGATGTCCCGATCAGAGACAACCGGCCGTCTTAAGCCTTTCGCTAGATCTTTTAGTCCAAGTATCACCCCTTCGGCCGTGCGAATCTTCTCCTGCACGAGAATTCTCGTGTTGGCGGCCTCTTCACGAGCAGCGGTCGCGTCGGACGCGCGATTGTTGGCTGCCTTCGCAGCGTGTTCCGCCTTGCTTGTTGTGTCCTCGAGATCTTTCTCCAACGCCTTCATAAGCACGTCCTGCGAACTGAGGTCGACAGTGGTCGGATGCTCCTGCATTTCGTGTACTTCCGCTTCGTACTCGCCAAGTGTCTTGTTGACGTGGATAAGTCGTTGGTAGGCGAACACCGATGTCGATCCGTCCTTGAGTCCCTGTAGGCCGATGTCGATGCTTCTGGCTAGTTGATCGGTGTCATCGAGCAAAACGTGCACGCAATAACCACACTCGCGACAGCCCGTCTTTTCGATGAAGACCCATCTGTGCGGGCACGAGTCGCACTTCTCTCCCACCACTCCCGACAAGCAGTGGCACTGTCCGGTCTTCTGGTCGCACACAGCTCCATAGGAATACTTCTCAGCGCAGTTGCACGATGTGCAGCCCAGCGGCGAATACTTCCAGTAACCAGGCTCGCACACGTCGCACGCTCTACCGGTGGCGCCCGGTCTGCACTTGCACTGTCCCGTGTCGTCGTCGCAGTTGTTGTCAATGGCAGCGATGGCACACTGGCACTCGCGGCATCCTCTGCCAGACTTGAAGCCCCAGAATCCGCTCTCGCAACGATCACAACTGAGATCGATCACATTTGGGTGGCAGATACATTGGCCTGTTTTGTGATCGCAACGCTCGGTTCCAAGTTTGTCGCAGCGACACTCTAGAAATCAGAACGACAAATTCAAACAAATTATGCATTTGAAACTTCATTTACCTTTGCAATCTTTCAAGTTGATAGCATCTCCATAGAATCCTTGCCTACAGATTTCGCACGCTCGGCCCGCCGTGTTGTTTAGACACAAAATGCATTCGCCAGTGACCGAATCGCAGCTGCCTGGATTTTCTGGATCGATGTTACCGTGGCACGTGCATGGTTTGCAGTAATCACCGGTCATTGTCGGTTGTCCGTAGTGGCCAGCAGCACACGACTCGCAGTACTGGCCTGCATATCCTGGTTTGCACGTGCATGCAATTTCTTGCTGGTACTGATGCATGCTGCTTGTTCTGATTTCACAGGAAGAGGCAAAGTTATTGGACATGGTGGGTACAGGACAAGCGCAGATGAGGCAGTCGTTGGGAGTCCCTTTGGTGGCGTCGCCGTGGAATCCCGGGGCGCACATCTCGCAATGATCGCCAGTGGTATTGTGCTTGCAGTTGAAACACTTTCCCGTCTTCACATCGCACTCATTTGAGTGTCCGTTGCACTGGCATGGCACGCACCACCCTAGATGTGGTCCCAGATGGGATCGATAATGGCTGGGCGCGCACTCTTCGCATGATGTCCCGATGTAGTTGCGCGGACACTGACACTGTTCAACGTTCACAGCGCGAGGGGCATCAGCCAGAAAACGAGAGTCTTCGCCATAATCGAGGAGAACTCGCTGCAAACCCAGTTCTGTCGCCGGCTCGAAGTAGTTACCACGAATGTAAATCGCGCTTATATTGACCAGGACCATCATGAACTGCTCTCGAGACACTTCGCGCCCGTTCAAATGCTTGAATTCGCGTTCATTCAGAATGATCCTGAATTGAAAAGCCGTGTTCGGTTCAAGTGGCTGCTCGTAATGCCGGTGAACCATGGTTAAGTTACTACCGGACAGAACCAGATCTGGAGCAGCGGTCGAGACTACTTGATCGAGCGAGTCAATGTCGACAAGGGTCTCTATGTTGTACGAAATATTGCCGCCATATGAATTGATTCGCTTGCCGAGATAAGGAGCTGGCGTTCTGAAGTAAACCGCGCGATCGCCGCCTTCGCTTGCCGTGTCACCACGCCGCGACATCGGAAGATTCACTCTCACTGAACCATCGGAAGGGATGTATCTCGCTTGCAAGCCATCGCCATTTTCGTCGCCCAACTGGTGCTCGTTGATGTGCGCTTCGTCAAACGTGAGAGCGACCACCTTCCAGTTCTGGTCCTCCATTTCGAGCAACTGCACCACACTGAGAGTGGAGCTCGTGCACCGATCGGTAACTCCGAAGCAAAAACATTTTGTGCAGCCCTGTGGGTTCTTTTCTTCCAGATTGTACGCGTCCGGCATGCAAGCATCGCAAGTGTCACCGCGAACATTCTCCTTGCAGTGGCACCGGGAAGTCTGCTGATCGCAGATGTCCTCCGTGACACCGCGGAAGTCGCAATTGCACAAAAGACAGTACGGGAACGACCAGTATCCGGGTTTACACTGGTCACAAGCGCGGCCGATCACGTTGATCTTGCAGTTGCACTGTCCCGTCTTCTGGTCGCACTGCATGTCCTTGTTCTCTACACCGCGCAGATTACACTTGCAGTCCTCGCAACCGATGATAGCGTCGTAACCGAAGCTGTTAGGCTCGCACTGGTCGCAGTTCTCGCCCGTTACTCGTGGTGGGCAGAGACACTGGCCGGTGACTGGATGGCACACAGCCGTCGAGGGACACGTGCACAGCTTGCAAGCCGGGAATCCGTAGTGGCTAACTTTGCACTTGTCGCATTTACGTCCGATAATGTTGGGTTTACAGGGACACTGCCCACCGAATGGGTTACACTGCAGATTGGTCGAGCCTTCGATGTTACACGAGCAGGTAAGTGTTCCGTCATTGAATTCCATTGTCAGCGAGAAGATAGCCTCCCGACAGAAATCATTCGTTTCTTCTGGGTCAACGTAGAATGCATTCTGGCCGCATTTCGTTATGAATTCGCTGGCCTTGTCCTGTGGCTGCAGCTCAAGAACGGCAGGTTCGTAAATGTCAATAGGAACAGCGAGAATGTAGTCAACCCAAATGCTCTTGTCTTTCGGTGATCTCAAAGTGAGAATGAAATTCTCGATGATCGAGAAATTAGTCGAGTTGGTCTCGCGCTGGTGGACAACCGCTCTACATCCAGTTCGACTCGGGCAGTGCTGGATCGGTACATAAGCATTGTAGAACCTACCGTTCTGAATAATGGAATCCGCTTCGAATCCCACGTAATTCGGCTGGTAGTAGTGAATGATGAGAATGTAGTCACCGGGAGATCGCACTTGACCACGAACGTCGACCACTGAATCTTCGTCGGATAGGTAGATGAGCTGAGGAAGTGAGGATGGGTTGGTATCATCGACTGCAAACGGATAGTCTTTGATGCTTGTGATTCGTTCGCTGTTCTGATCAGCTTCGAACTCGACCTAGAAAGCAGATGAAAATCAATTATTTCGCAATTGCTAAGAAACCCAAACTCACTTTGGTGGCGTCCAGAGCTGATCTAAAGGCGGAATCGACGCATTGACCGCTTTTGCGTACACAAACAAATTCCGGTGTTGCGTAATCCATGGACCATCTAGAATCGTCATAAGGAACAGCGACCACAGATTGCATGCCGATACCGAGATTCTCAGGCAGCTCGGATGCTTTGAAAGTTATGGGAACTGAGGTGGTGTCCAAGTCAAACACCTTGATACGGCCATCATTTTCAGCAGCCACTTGTCGACAGACAAATGAATACGGACAAGAGGTAAGCGCCACTCTGCCGGTGACTACAGGCTTATCATCAGGGGTAGTGGCATCAATGGCCAACGAGATCGATCCCTGACCGCCAACCTCGTCTGTTTCGGGTGTGTGATACGAGAAAAGGAGCGCGTATTTTCCCGGTTTGTCCACTTTCACGTTCACCACTGCCGACGGATTGTCGTTGTCAATCCAAGCGAGCGCCTGGTTCTTAATGTCGAGATTCTCGAGAATACCCTCGATGTATTTCTTGTTGGCTGGGTGTTCGTCTCCACGGAATACAGCGGCATCGTCAGGTATGTGCGGGTATGCATAATGGCCACATATCTCCATATCTTCTTGTCGCAACTTGCATGGCTTTCTAGCGTCGTCAACTAAAAGCGTGGCTTCATAGTAGGCTTGTGGCAAAAGCACCATGTAGTCGACGAACAAGTCCTTGTCCACTTTGAGTGATGCTTTCCAGTCGCCAGGATTCAGAACGAGAGGTGGAATCACCAGTCCGGGCTTTCCAGCCACCAGAACTAACTTGGACTCTTTGGTCGGCTCAAACGACACGATCATCGTTTGTTGTATCTCCGCGACACTTTCAGGAGTAAACGTGAGTGTGCCCATGACCGGTTCGTGATTGCGGTTCACGTATCGAAAGACGGTGCGATACAAGCTCGGGCGTTGAATGTGAATGTCCATGATGACTTCGCGCTGGAGATCGGAGAAAACAGCGTACCCTTGCCAAGAGTAGCCAGGAAAAACTTGCTCGTCGTAACCGAATCGCGCCTGTCCTCCAGTGGCACTCTTGCCTTCTTCAACTTCGTGCAGAAACTGGTACGGTGTCGGGAAGTAGCTTTGCTTGATGGGCGTGTTGCACTGCCTGCCATTGACTCGATTTCGACAGACACACTTGCCGGTCTCCTTGTTACACACCGAATTCACAGCGCCACCGATGTCGCACGCGCAATCCAGACATCCGAACAGGTTATTGGCATCAAGACTGTACGTGCCGTTCTTGCACTCGTCGCAGACACGACCGCCGACATTGGGTTTGCAGACGCACTGTCCCGTGACGCCATCACAGATACCGATAGCGCTTATCGTTCCAGGCAAGTGACATTTGCAGTCTTCGCAACCCAACGGATTCCACTTGGCCAAATGCCAGTACAGTTCTCTGCATTGATTGCACGTCCTGCCGATGACACGATCCTTGCAATCGCACAGGCGTCCTGGTGCGGCCTGTTTGCATCCACCGAACGATTGCGCCACACCGTCCGGATGGCAGTTGCACTCTTAAAAGAGAAGACGACAGTTTGAATAATTGCAGTGGTAATGGACACGATGATGATGGTTTCGGCCACTTACCTTCGCAACGCGGATAATTGTAGAAGTCCTCCTTACATCGATCGCACTTGTCACCGGCGAAGTTGTTCTTGCAGACACATCGCCCGTTCGGGTCGCACGATACGCCATGCGAGCCTGCCTGGTCGCAGTTGCATGACAGACATTCTGGCCAGCTGTAGTAACCAGGAGAACAGTCGTAGCACTTTCGTCCGCCAAAATTGGTCAGACATCTACACTTGCCGTTGCTGTCGCAATCGGTGCCCACCGATCCGCCTTGGTTACATGGATATTAATGTTCATTCTGACAATGCGTGCTGATAAATACATACCTTGGTAGCAGCCGCACTCAGTGCAATTCGGGTAACCGAAGTACCCGCGAGCACATTGATCACAGCGAGGGCCGCCAAAACCTGGTTTGCACAAACACTCGCCCGTGATGTTGTTGCAGACTTGAAGTGTCGTGCCGGCCGGATCGCAGGTGCAGTAAGCGCAGGACGGATAGTTGTAGAAGCCGACATCGCACTGGTCGCATCTGCGGCCTCCATAACTATTGCGACATTCGCATTGACCAGTCTCCACATTGCACATCGGCGATGACGAGCCTCGATCGTCGCATTGACATGGGACACAGTTCGGATAACCGTAGTACCCGGGCGCGCATTCTCTGCAGAACTGTCCTGCATATTCCGGCAAACAATCGCAGTAGCCCTGAATCGGCTCACACATCTCATTCCGGGTGCCATTGACGAAGCAGGAACATGGTTTGCATTCCGGGTACAAGTAATAGCCATAGTTGCACTGATCGCACATGGGAGGTAAGTAGTTATCGCGACATTCGCACTGACCTGTGCCGTCGGCGCAGTTCCCGGTCGAGAATCGCGTGTTGCAGTTGCACGGCACACAAACATCCGTGGCGTTCAGCGGCCTGTTCATGGGCCGATAGTAGCCGTCTCTGCACTTGTTGCAGTTCATGCCGGCCGTGTTATGACGACTGAAAAGAATCATAGTTACAATTTAATATCGAGCCGTTTTGAAGGGTTAAGATTAAGACATGTCCACACATCATTATGGACAGTACCGCATATTAAACTTAATAAACTTACCAGTTGACACAAACCCCGCCGCCGTCATGGTCACCATGGACGTCCAGACTTTGCTTATTGGCATCGACTTGTTCATCGTAGTAGCATTCGGTCGAGTGCCCAAAACAGTTGCAAGGCTCGCACACATACGGATTGTTGATGGTGGCGCGCTGCCACTTCTTCTGCACGAATCCCGGCAAGCATTTCTCGCACTGAGCGCCATACGTGTTGTGCTGGCATCGGCACACCAGTTTCGGGTTGTTCGACTCGTTCGGGTTGAGCAGTTCGCACACGTCTGCATGTCCGTTGCACACGCATCGACCGCCGATGTTGATGTCTTTGATGCTGTAGAAATACTGGAGGGCAAAACGAGCGGTTCAATCACTCTGACCTCTGGTTTGAAGGATCACTTACTCTTCGAGTGACTGTTGGATCCTGTCGAGCCACCGATAGAAGGTGTCCCAAAGTGGTCTTCGGTCGGAGAAGTCTGAGTCGCACGTTGGTAGCCTTGGTGAACTCTTGCAGAATCTCGGACGCAGTAAAGTTCTCCGCGCTGGGTCTGTCATTGAGCAAAGAAACTGCGATCTAAATGATTGAACAAAACAAATTGATAATGGAATTAACATTGCGTTGAGTGCTCGGTGCTCGTTGATACTCACTTCTCCTCCTTCGAGAGGCACCACTTTTGAATACCTTGTCTCGCAAATGACCGAATCATCAGACTTTCTAGGATCGAGAGACTCTCTGCCAAACAGTTCAACACAATCACCCGGCGTGTCGGCGAAGTATTGCCACGGTTGCCACGTCTGTCCGTAGTCGCTCGACTTGTCTAGCACCCAGACGCCTGGTCTTGGAGAGTTGGCCATCTTGATGAATACGTACGCCACGTGAAATTCCTGATGTCATTTTTATTAA
>JAGGCA010006461.1:57225-68550 GCA_022876805.1 Osperalycus tenerphagus | reverse complement strand
GCGAAATTGCGAAATTGCGAAATTGCAGTAGGATCAAACATGAAGAGGTCTGTTCAGAATGCTGTCGGCTGTTCGCTTGCTCGATTTCCAGAGTACATTTTCAGGACCTTCCACTAATCGCGACCAGCACGAATGGTGGCAATGAAATTTTTTCTTGTTTCATGGTTACGCAGCGCGTGCCATGCATTTATTTGCGTCACGCGGTGCGGGTTTCTCCGAGTTATCAAAAAAATCTCTCAATTAGCTCTCATGGAGATCCTAATCGCGCGAGTAAAGCTGCTAAACAAAATCGGAAACTGTTTTCCTTGTACGATATGTCTTTCCTTGCTTTGAGGAAAATATACCTAAAACCAGAGGCATTCAAGTAGCTTCATTATCACGGATGGAGCGCAATTAACGCCACGACACGCACAATGCTAATCGAAGGTAATCCAGTTCGACAATGGCCATACCGAGAGGTTAGATTTGGACCCTTAGGTTCAAACTCGAATTGAAGCAATCAAGCGAGATCCGATAGCAGAAAAAGGGTACGAATTTAGGAAAAAAGCGGCGTCAAACGATAACAGAGACATTCGATTGGCAGGAGCCGAAACTAGAGCTGAATGGCTGATACCATACCATACCTGCGGGCGTTTTCGGTCAAGGTTTCAGATCAATGCTCTGATCGTTTCTTCGCGAAAACGGAAACTTATTAATTGCGTGCAGCGCACAGTTATTGGTGGTGGTTATTGGATGTCGTAGAAACGCAGATTCATTGATCCGAATTGAGTTGACATCCTTGAACGCGTTTGTCGCGATTCCGCATTGTTTTGCATGCTCGGAAGATAACGGAGCCGAGAGCCGAGTGCCGAGTACCGAGTACCAAGTACCAACTGAGAGTACTCCTGCGGAGTTCCCTAGCTAATGAAAGTCCTCAGTTGTGCGCATTGTTTCGAAGCGATTAATAATCTGAAACGGAGAGCACGCTTGAGTGACATTGCATGGTTGAGTCTGCTGCCAGGGTAGATGGTGGAGTAGTTCGATGTAAAACCTCCACTGGAGAAGTAACAAGTAGAGAGGACAAGCAATGTGACTTTGAGAAGACTTCGCATCACTTTCTGTTATGCGATAGGTCACTTTGGTGCACTCCAATACCAGTTTAGGCGCCGCAGGGTTGGAGAAACATTTTTTTACACTGCCGAGCACTTCACAAACTTCGATTGCAGAACAGTTCCTCAATGATCATGGCAACGTACGTGCAGCTAACGACGAACTAATTCTTTTCCAGATTCTCAGTAACCGATATGCCAGCAATGTCCGAAGAAGTCTCTGCACGGTCACCGTCTCAAGACGACCACGTGGCCGGTGGTGATAATCCGATCAGGATGCCCGTCTGGGAGATGAACGAAGACATCGTCATTAGTGGTGCTGCGGGTCGATTCCCCGAGTCTGACAACTACGACGAACTGCGCGACAATCTTTTCAACAATGTAGATATGATAACTGAAGATGACCGCCGATGGCCATTAGGTACGCGCTTGTTTGTTTTAAAACTTTAAACTTCAAACGTGTCAATTCAACTTACCTGACCGCATCTTACAGGTCTCTACGGTTTGCCAACGAGGAGCGGTAAAATCAAAGACTTGAGCAAGTTCGATGCTCAGTTTTTTGGTGTCCATGGCAAACAAGCGAACTTGATGGACCCACAAGCCAGAATGTTGCTCGAATTGACCTATGAAGCAATCGCAGACGCAGGTAAGCAGGAGAACCCGATGCAGATTGAATGTGATCTAAATCGTATTTCTATTACAACAGGTATCAGTCCTCATACACTGCGTGGTACACGAACAGGAGTCTACGTCGGTGCGTGCGTCTCCGAAGTGGAAGAAGGCTTGGCACAAGACGTTTCCAAAGTGTCCGGTTATGCACTGACGGGTTGCAGTCGATCCATGTTCGCCAACCGCATTTCGTATACATTCGATTTCCAAGGACCGAGTTACGCGATGGACTCCGCTTGCTCATCGAGTTTTCTAGCTTTCCAACAAGCAGTGCTTGGATTGCGATCAGGGCAGTGTGACATGGCCATCGTCGGAGGCGTGAACGTCTGTCTGCGCCCGGTGTCCGCTCTTCAGTTCCACAAACTGGGCATGCTTTCGGTGGACGGCAAATGTAAATACTTAGATGCCGGCGCGAACGGATACGTGCGCTCCGAAACGTGTTCGGTGGTGTTCCTTCAGCGCAAGACCGAGGCCAAACGAATCTACGCCACTGTTCTTCATAGTAAGACCAATACGGACGGCTACAAAGAGCAAGGCATCACTTTTCCGTCATGGGAAGCGCAGCGAGATCTCCTCAGGGAAACCTATCAAGAAGCCGGAATCGATCCACTCCAAGTTACCTTTATCGAAGCTCATGCAACTGGAACCAAGGCCGGCGATCCGCAAGAAGCGCAGGCCATCGTCGAAGTATTGTGCAAAGGTCGCAAGGAACCGCTTCTTGTTGGCGGCATCAAAACCAATCTTGGCCATTCTGAACCAGCATCTGGACTGTGTTCGCTCGCTAAAGTACTCATCGCATTCGAGAACAAGTCTCTACCAGCGAATCTGCATTTCCAGACACCGAACCCAGACATCAAGCCTCTCATTGATGGTACCATTAAGCCAGTTATCGAGAATACTCCATTCGAAGGTGGAATCGTCGGCCTGAACTCGTTCGGATTCGGCGGTGTCAACGTTCATGTAGTTCTAAAGAGCTTTGACAAGGATCCTGGTTCTGAGAGTAAACAGATCGTCGACAAGATCCCGAGACTGCTGCAAATGTGTGGCCGCACGGAAGAGAGTGTCAAGTACATCTTCGATTTCTTGAAGAATCATCCAGAAAGAGTTACTCGCGAGTTGCTCAGTTTGATCAACGACCTCTCGAAAGTACCGCCGAACACAGGAATGAACCATCGAGGATACATGTTGATCAAGGAGAAGACTGAGAACAATGATGCGTACATCCACGAAGTAGCTCGAGTGCCGGAAAAGAGACCGCTCTGGTTCGTATTCTCCGGTATGGGCTCGCAGTGGCCTGCAATGGCTCGAGGACTCATGGATCTGGACAGTTTTGCGCGAAGCATTTACAAGAGTGCTGAGATGCTCAAACCCTACAACATCGATCTGCTGCAGATGCTGCTCGAGGAAGACGAGAAGGCTCTTGACACGACCATCGCACCTTTCGTCGCGATTGCTGCTGTCCAGATTGCTCTTGTCCAGTTGCTCCGCATGTTGGGCATCGAGCCCGATGGCATTGTTGGTCACTCGGTCGGTGAACTTGGTTGCGCTTTTGCTGATGGATGCTTCAGTCACGAGCAGATGTTAATGTCGGCGTACTGGCGTGGCAAATGCGTCGAAGATGCTAAATTGCCACATGGTCTGATGGCAGCTGTTGGTCTTACCTGGGAGGAGGCTAAGCGCAGATGCCCGGAGGGAGTTGTTCCGGCTTGCCACAATTCCGAAGACTCGGTAACAATCTCTGGCGCGTACGAGACAACATCCAAGTTTGTTGAAGAACTCAAAGCTGAGAACATTTTCGCTCGTGAAGTCAAGAGTTGTGACATCTCGTTCCACAGCTACTACATGAACCCGATCGGACCGAACCTGCTCGAGAAGCTGAGAAAAGTTGTTCCGGAACCGAAACTTCGTTCGCCCAAGTGGGTCTGCTCGTCATTCCCGGAGAATCGCTGGCATGAAGACATGGCTAAGTATTCAGCACCAGAGTATTACGTCAACAATTTGGTATCGCCAGTCTTGTTCCATGACGCCGTGCAGCACGTTCCCAGAAATGCCATCTGCATCGAAATCGCACCTCACTGCTTGTTGCAAGCTATCCTGAAGAGAAGTTTGGGACCAGAAGTCACCTACATTGGACTGATGAAGCGCAACAACAACCCTGGCAACATGGACATGCTGTTCTCGGCGATCGGAAAGCTATACCAACTTGGCTGGAATCCTGCCATCGAGAATCTTTATCCGCGTGTTGAGTATCCAGTCCCGCGTGGGACGCAATCGATTGGCCCACTCATAAAGTGGGATCACTCTCAAAGCTGGCTCGTCACTCAGTATCCTGAATATTTCAACCCGAGCAGTTCATCAGATTACGTCGTCAAGGTAGACCTGAATGAAGCTGAAGATGAATATCTGGCTGGTCACTGTATCGACGGACGTGTGCTCTACCCAGCCACTGGTTACCTGATGCTGGCTTGGAAGATGCTTGCCAAAATGAAAGGACAATTTCATGACAAACTTCCTGTCGAGTTCGAGAATGTGACCCTTCATCGAGCAACCATTCTCCCGAAAACTGGCCAAACCAAGTTCGTGGTCCGCATGATGGAAACGAGCGGCGAGTTCTCCATTAGCGAAGGGGGTACCGTAGTGGCGACAGGTCGTATCTTTGCTCCCGAAGGTTCCGCTCTGAAGATGCAACATATCCTCGATAACACGCTTAATCAGCCCGACGATAACAATGTCGTCAAACTCGCAGCGAAAGACATCTACAAAGAACTTCGCGTCAGAGGTTACGATTATGGCCCATCATTCCAGGGCTTGATAGAAGCCAATTCTGATGGCCGCAAAGGCAAAATCAGATACAACGACAAGTGGGTTAGTTTTGCTGACGCCATGCTGCAAGTTGGAATTCTGGGCAAGAACACTCGCGCACTGTTCCTTCCCGTGCGATTCCAATCCGTCCGATGTGACCCACAAGTATTGATTGAAGCTACTCAAGAAGCTGGTCCTGAAGCCACTCTCCCGGTCGTGTTCGACTCCCGCATCAATGTTTGCGTTACGAAAGGCATCGAGATCAAAGGGCTCAAAGTTAACCTGGCACCGCGTCGTCAAGGCGCTCAGAAGCCGTTCTTGGAGAAATACGAATTTGTCAAGCATGACGAAGCGTGTGCAGTGGAACCGAAATTCGCGGCTCAACTCAAGCAGTACATCGAAGCGACTTCCGCCATAGCTAAGAAAGTTGTCAAAAAGTTTGGCCTACCGGACAGCGAGAATTTCGGAGTAAAGACTGAAGTCCCAGAATCTGAACTTCACGATTTGCTAGAACAAGACAATGCCGACAGACATGTCGCATTCCGTATCTTGAACAAAGTGCTTCAAGGCGCTTCAAGTGTTTCAGAAGCGGAACACATTCTTGCTGACAGCTTGGAGCAATTGTCTGAAGACTTATTGACGAAGACGTTCAGCCATGAGAGGTTCGTCCGTGCATCTGTCGACATCGTCGTTGAGAATGTGGATGGTATCAAAATTAAAATTACCGAAATCAATCCTGGTTCCGATCTTCTTTGCAACACCGTCAGCAACCTCGTTGAGGGATCTGCTCTGAACTTGAATGTTGATTATACGTTGGCTCACCCGAATCCTGACAAAATACCGTCGGGAGCGGCTTCTGAGGCAACATTGCTGCAATGGACAACGTCCACATCGAAGCTGCCACAAGAAGTGAATAACCAGGATCTGGTCATTTATAAAGATATCAGCACAGCTCCTGGTGTGAATGCGAGTTCAGTTAACCTGCAGACGATGATCGAATCAGTGCATGCCGCTGTCAAGGAAGGCGGATTTCTGTTGGCACTCTTCAGAGACAGGCTGACACCAGGTGAAAAATTGCTGTACAGAATTGGCAAACTGGAGTTACCGGACGCGAAGCTTGAACAATTCCTCGCTCTGTCGCGCAGTTTCGGTTTTGAAGTCGTAAGCAAGAAATCAGATTCTGTTTCGTGCTCTTCCGTGCTATTACGCAAGGTGAAGGATACCCAAGGCAATGAAGCTGTCAGCATTAAAACTCGAGACTATTCAAGCTGGGTTGAAGATCTGAAAGCGAAAATGAAAGAAGCACAAGATGATCAGAACGCGTCCAATATTTGGTTAACTGCAAACGATTCATCGGTGAATGGTATTGTGGGTTTGATAAACTGTCTGCGAAAGGAACCAGGTGGTAATAAGATACGATGTATCTTTGATGCGGATACTGAAGACATCGACTTGAAAAGCAAGAAGTATGACGACATCGTAAAGCTGGATCTAGCGATCAACATCTATCGCGATGGCAGTTGGGGCACATACAGATATTTCACCTTATCTGAAGAACAAATCAATGAGACGCGTCCCGTCGAACATGCTTATCTCAACGTGATGACCCGAGGGGACCTCGCGAGTTTGCGATGGGTCGAAGCCCAACATAAATACTACTCGAGCTTGTCGCCTAAAGACAGAAACCAGAACGAAACTCTTTGTCAAGTTTACTACGCTCCAATCAACTTCAGAGATGTCATGCTTGCCACGGGGAAATTGCCGCCTGATGCACTTCCTGGTGACATGGCCGTCAAGGACTGCATTATGGGTCTGGAGTTCGCCGGTCGAGATGACAAGGGTCGACGTGTGATGGGCATGCTGCCCGCCCGAGGTTTCGCCACCACCGTGGTCACCGAAGATCCCCAATTCCTGTGGGAAATCCCCGCTAACTGGAGCATGGAAGAAGCGGCAACCGTGCCGGTCGTCTACGGAACTGCTTACTACGCACTCTGCGTCCGCGGAGGGCTTCAGTCTGGCGAAAGTGTCCTCATTCACTCCGGTTCTGGTGGTGTCGGTCAAGCCGCGATTTCAATCTGTCTCAGCATGGGATGCGAAGTATTCACTACTGTTGGTAGTGCTGAGAAACGCGAATTGCTCAAGAAAGAATTCCCGCAATTGAAAGATAATCACATTGCCAACTCTCGAGATACCAGCTTCGAACAACATGTCTTGAGACAAACACGTGGACGTGGTGTTGATGTTGTTCTGAATTCGCTCTCGGAAGAGAAACTGCAAGCCTCGGTACGCTGTATAGCTCAACACGGCCGGTTCTTGGAGATTGGTAAATACGATCTGTCGCAAAACAATCCTCTCGGAATGGCTGCTTTCCTCAAGAATATTTCGTTCAGCGGCATTTTACTTGATGCACTTTTCGATATTGGTCCTAACGTGCCAGCTACGGTCGTTCAGCAGAAGAAAGAAGTTGCTGATCTGTTGATGGACGGTATCAAGTCTGGCGCTGTTCGACCCTTGAAGCGCACCATCTTCCAACGCGATCAAGTTGAACAAGCGTTCCGATACATGGCAAGTGGTAAACACGTTGGTAAGGTCTTGGTGAAGATTCGAGACGAGGAAAAAGGAATCACCGGCAAACATATTCCTCGACCTCTCTACATCTCTGCGATTCCAAGAACTGTATTTCATCAACTTAAATCGTATATCATTTGTGGCGGTCTCGGTGGATTCGGTCTTGAATTGGCGGAATGGATCGTTGAACGTGGTGCGAAGAAGATCATCCTGACTTCGCGATCGGGACCACGTGAACCGTACCAACATTTGGTTCTGCAAAGACTGAGAAAACGTGGAGCTGAAGTTGTTGTGTCCAAACTGAACGCAGCGAAGGAAAAAGAAGCCGCCGAACTGATCGCAGAAGCAACAAAGTTGGGAGCAGTTGGAGGCATTTTCAATTTGGCCATGGTCCTGAAAGATGCAGCAATGGAAAATCAAACGGCGGAAACATTTTCTGATGTTTGTGCTCCCAAAGTCGATGGCACCGTTAATCTGGACAAACTCTCTCGCCAACGCTGTGCTACTTTGGATTACTTCGTCGTCTTCTCATCGGTGAGCTGCGGTCGCGGAAATGCTGGCCAAGCGAATTATGGATTCGCCAACTCTGCCATGGAACGCATTTGTGAAAAGCGACGAAAAGATGGTTTGCATGGTGTAGCAGTTCAATGGGGAGCAATTGGTGACGTTGGCATTGTCGCTGAACAGATGGGTGGCAACGATGCTGTCATCGGTGGCACTCATCCTCAAAGAATTCCTTCTTGCTTGGCAGTCCTGGATCGATTTATTCGATCATCAAATGCAATCTGCTCGAGTATTGTCAGAGCAGATAAGAAAACAGATGCAGTTGCAAAGAAAGGTGATCTGGTGAAGACCATAGCCCACATCTTGGGCATCAAAGACGACAAATCGCTTGAAGATGCAGCCACTTTGGGCGAACTGGGCATGGATTCGCTGATGGGCGTCGAAGTGAAACAAGCTCTCGAACGCGACTACGACCTTCTACTGTCGATGGAAGACATTCGTCGGCTGAATATCTCGCAGTTACGGCAAGTCAACAGTGGAAATGTTGATGCTGTTAGGGCATCTCCAGAAGGAAAATCAGAAGTACTGAAACAATCGCTCGCTAACGACATTTCTGTACCAAGACCCGAACTGCCGACCGAGATCGTTGTACATCTAAATGACGTCAAGACAGGTCGACCAGTTTTCTTCCTCTCACCAGTCGAAGGTACTTTCCAACTTCTGGAGCCTCTGGCGAAGAAACTTCGTCGACCAGTGATTGGTCTCAACTGGATTGTCGATTTCAAACATCTGCGTGAAGTTCGAGAAGTGGCTGAGCGATATATGAAAGTGGTTGATGAATTGTCACCTGATGGCGATCACGATCTGATCGGATACTCATTCGGAGCAGTTGTTGGCTTCGAGATGTGCCTGCAGTGGCAGCCGAAGACTAAAATCCACAACCTGATTCTCCTGGATGGTGCACCAACTCAGCTGATGGCACACACGGAACAAGCCCGATTGAAATTCCAGTTAGATGCTCACGACATGAAGAGCCAGCACGTCGAGGCACTTATTTTGTTCCTCATCCAATTCATTCCATTCGATTACGATAAAGTAAAGCAAGAACTTTTGGCAATTGACGATCATGCTGAACGTAATGCCAAGACGGCCGAGATCCTAATCGCAGCCAATGGCAAGCAGTATGACCCGGAAATGGTCAGCATGGCAGCGGAAGCGTATTTCGTCAAGATGAGGATGATGAATACGTACAGAGCGGGCAAGAAGTTTGTCGGCGACGTGCTGCTTATCAGAGCAAAAGAATTGGTGGTCAAAGAGACAGGAAAAGTGCTGTCTGAAGATTACGAAATGTCTGGAGCGGTGACTGGAAAGTGCGAGGTGGTCGTGCTCAATGGGAATCATAAAACGTTCCTTACAGACAACTACGACAAGATTGCCAGCATTATAAGTGACCAGGTCGGCATTGACAAACCACAAATATGAACTAACATCGACTAATTCAGTATCGAATAATTAGTCAAAATCAATAATTAATCGCGTTCTCTTGCGGTGGTGGCGTCATCCACAAAATCACATGTGTAAAATTCGGTCGTCAGTGTTAATCAAAAATTATGTTTCAACTATTAAATCGATAACAGTAGATCGGCGCTCAAAATAAAATTACTTCGTTTGTCCTGCACAAGCTCACTGAAGCCGAGGAATGAAATTGCTGACCAGATACGAGGATGTGTCAACAAAATCGTCAAAGGCAACGAAGGGCACTATTTTGTAGTTAGTTAATTCCGAATCGCAAAAATTTTTTTAACAGCTAATTTTACTTCATCCGAATCGTTTCATTGGTTCTGACTGAAAATTTTATGTCAATTTCAACAGGAAGGTGATTATGCGAAATGCAAACATGATGATGTGGTAAGATGATTAAGAAAGGTGAGAGTTACGTGTTGCATCAAATGAGACATGCGAGGAAGAAGATGTACACATGACATGTCCATGGTTGCGAGAAGGGATTCGCTAGAGAAACGGGATCGAGACAGCACAAAGTTATTCATTCGGAAGAAAGACCATTGAAATGCGATCATCCAGGCTGTACCGCAAGTTTCAAGACGCAATCGAAATTGAATCAGCATAAATCGGTTGATTCATTCAGAACGGCCATTCAATTGCGAATATGGAGGATGCGATTCATCATTCAAGTCTCGAAGAGATCTCGCACAACACGCACGATACACAAGAAAGTCGATGAGAGTCTACACGTAAGTGGTTCATCGAATTCATCGACAACTGTTTCCAGTTCTAAAGTGAAGAAATACGCATGCGAAGAATGTGGCAAGTCGTTTGAGCGGAAACGGTTTCTAGATGATCATATTCGCATTGATACTGGAGTCAAGCCGTGAGTTTGCGATGCTCACGGATGCGGAAAACGGTTCGCTTAAGTGCAGTTTCAATGTTCACCGACCCACTCACTCTGACGACCGACCATTGACGTGCTTCTATCCTGGATCTGGAAAACAGTTCAAAACCTCCAACAATACGTCGAAACATCAAAAGAGCCACGAAAAATCGTACAAATCGTACAAATTGTACACATTCAAAGGTTGCGATTTCGTGACCGGACGGAAGCAGGCATTCAAGTTTCATATTATCACTAAACATGCCAACCATGGAAACTAACTCGTCTCATAAATATGAGGATCGACTTCTGGGATATATATTTTCAACTTAATCTGAATTCGACATAGATTGTTCACCGACAACGCAATTCGCTCCGAATTTTATTCTTGTATCCACTGATATGTACGGAGGGCACTATTTTAATCCGTATAGTTATTTAATCCGTATCCCTATAATTGTATTAGCCTTCATTGTCCATTCATTTTAACTTCGTGGTTTTAAACTACTATCTTTCATATGAATGCATACATCTGAACATCGAGTCTCAGCCCGGTCAAAAGTTATAAACTTGGAAACTGAAATCACTTTAACATAGAATTCTATTGGATGAGGCGTGATTTTTGTGATGAATGTGTTTGATCGGAACAATTTTAAAGTTGGCGGAAGGTTATGGAAATTTTGGTGTGGTCTACCACGAATATTGCCCTTCGTGTACGATAATCTGAAGGCGGTATCTGCATTAGAACTCGGGAAATTCCATTTTGAAATGACCCCTCACCAGAACAGAGGAAATCGTGTCTGTTAAGGAACTGATGAAAGAAGAGAGACATTTGACCATTGGCTGGATTCAGCAATGTTGAGGCATCATTGCACCACAAAACCATGAAATTCTGTGCAACAATTTAACAGTTAGAGAGGTTCCCATCAGTTCATTAACCGCCACGAAGTACTCTGAAGTGACGATTGTCGAAATTGTCGGGAGAGAGGTCATTTCAAAAATGGAATTTCCCGAGTTCTAATGCAGATACCGCCTTCAGATTATCGTACACGAAGGGCAATATTCGTGGTAGACCACACCAAAATTTCCATAACCTTCCGCCAACTTTAAAATTGTTCCGATCAAACACATTGATTAAACAAGCCAGAAAAGGGTTTGTAGCAAACCCAAAGCGAGGTCAATGCAAGCCTCTCGCCGCTCCGCCGCCGCGCATATTCTTATCACCACAGGGCGCCTTTGCATCCCCATATCTCGAAGACCCCTTAAGCGATGTAGCCCATCTACGAACTCAACCGAGCCATTGAC
>JAGGCA010006461.1:44212-56916 GCA_022876805.1 Osperalycus tenerphagus | reverse complement strand
CAAATTTGGTCCCGATCGGTTTTGATTTACGCCCGCAATCGTGTCCACAAATTAACAGTCATGGCGATTACATTAGTGGGATTGCTTGCAGTGACCTCACTAAAAATCACTGTTCATGCCACAGACCTTTATAGTGTGAGTAGCCTCAATGGAAAGTTTTATAATTTTTCATCGAATTGACACTCAATGTTCAGATGTTGTGTGCATTCACGTGAAAGATATTGGTTTAAGACTATGAAGTCCACGAAATGTATGGGCAATGACGGCTAATACGGACTAAAATAATGCCCTACGTATAATTTCACAAGAACATAGATAGTTGAAGTGGCTTTTTGACCATGACCAATCAAGTCTCAGAAACATTCCCGGTAGGTACAACACTGCAAAGAATGTACTATTAGGAGAAAAATTCTTGTCCCAAAACTTTATTAATCAGCGAGGAAAGTTGAGTGATTCTGGACAGGACTTTTATCACCGGATAGTATTCGAAGAACTTTGATTCGCGCGCCGTACCTCGTATCTCGTATCGATACTCTTTTGATTAGTCGATAACTTTGATCGATAGCTTAGAGGTATCGATAGCTTAGAGTGGTTGAACACATGAGATGATTGAACGAAGCGCATTACTGGCTGTTTTTGTCTTGTTCGTCGCCCTGACGGCACGCGACATCTTCTTCACCAACTTGCCATCGTCATCGGCGGACGATCACCATCGAGACGCTCATCGGCAGCAAGTTAAGAAGGAAATTCCAGTGACCAACTTCGGCGAGAGGCACGGTCGAATCCCGACGATTGGCCTGCCAACGGTGAAGATTTTGTATTGCCACTCGTGTGGTTACCGACGTGCATTCGAGGACGTGGGGACCGTCATTCGAGAGCGGTTCCCTCAAGTGCAGGTCGTCGGCGAGCTGCATTATCCGTCACCGCTCCGGGCTCGCCTCGCCCAGGTGATTGCAATCGGCAAATTTCTCGTCATTGGTTTGATTGTCGGCAATGTGAACCCGTTCGCACACTTCGGCATGCAGGCGCCCAATCTGTGGCTTTGGATGACGGAGCACAAAATGTACGCCTCGTTAATGACCTTCTTTCTGTCCAACACGATCGAAGCCAACCTCCTGTCGACAGGCGCCTTCGAGATCTCTTACAACGGTTGGTGATACGCAATGTCGACATTCTGCTTCGCTGACACAATTCTTCGTTTTCTTATGCAGACCTGCCAGTATGGTCCAAGATCGAGACCGGTCGCATCCCATCAGTGCCCGAACTGCTGCAGATCATTGAGAATCACGCGCAGAACTTGAAGGTGGACACGGAGGCGCTCAACTTGTAGTTGCTTTGATTCCCTTGCAGTCATGCTCCTGTTTTGTATGTTGATTGTGTACGTACGAACGCGCGCATAATCTGTGTGTTAATTGTTTTGTTTACTACAATACATTTTCGCTGTTTAGAAAAAGAAATGCGATCAGAAATTGCAGATTTCGGAACTCGTAAATTAACATCGCATTGACTCGAATCGCATGACTCGATACTATCGAGTCGAAAAATCGATACTGCCACGAATACTCCGCGTGACTCCATCTGTGTTGATGTCCCCAATTCCGACCGATCAATTTCTTCATCTGGTCTGATCCGGCAGACGTCGTCGATCGACCAACATCATCATCATGGACACTCACCTGAACCACTCAGACTGCTTTCCACCACCGGCGAAGAAATCGCCAAAGAAAACGGACAACTGGGTGCGACTCAATGTTGGCGGGACGCTCTTTCTGACGACGAAGACGACACTGTCCAGAGACCCGCAGTCGTTCCTTTACCGACTCTGCCAGGAAGATCCCGATCTCAATTCCGATAAGGTGAGTCAGGCTGACACTATGAGACTCGTTTGTCATGTCTGATGTGACTCAATTCGTCTCCAGGATGAGAGTGGCGCCTACCTCATCGACCGCGATCCGAAATATTTCGGACCCATTCTCAATTATTTGCGTCACGGGAAGCTTGTCATCAACAAAGATCTGGCCGAGGAAGGTTGGTGAAGATAATCTGTGATGATCGATGAAATAGTTTTTTTACCTGATTGTTCTTTCTCGTGTATTCAGGTGTGCTCGAAGAGGCGGAATTCTACAACATAACTGAACTAATCAAGTTAGTCAAGCAGTACATCGCCGAGAAAGACGCCAGAATGAACAGCCGAGATGGCAAGAAGCATGTTTATCGCGTCCTCCAGTGTCACGAAGATGAGCTCACACAGATGGTGTCCACCATGAGCGATGGCTGGAAATTCGAACAGCTCATAAATATGGGCTCGTCGTATAATTACGCCAACGAAATGGCGGAGTTCTTGTGCGTAGTGTCGCGCGAGTGTCCCAACCCTTTGGCCAACTCGAACGATCGGAAATTCGAGCCCACCGATAGAGCGAAGGTGAGACGCGAGAGGCATTTGGCAAGCTAAGATAAAAGTGTTTAAAATGATTGTTTTGTATTTGCAGATTATTCAGCAGAAGGCATCGCAGTCTGTTCGGATGTAATGCGTTTGCTGTACGATGTGCTGTGATACGATCTGAGCGAACGAACGAAACTGAATAGAGTTGTCTTTGATAACTGGGTAATTGATTGCTTGCATCAATTGTTTGTCACATATTATGTCGCTTTAGTTTAGTGCCTCTTCTTTTATTTAAATAGCTATGCTGAGTCGATGTTGAGTCGATGTTGAGTCTGTCATCACGCAGAGCACTGCCAGTAATGATTCACCACGATTGCGTTTTGTATGCGTATGTTTTTTCTAAACAATCTAATTAATAAAGTGTACCACCACAGTCATTAGTGCCAAGCGGGGTGATTTTCTTTTAGAGTGTCAGAGGCTGAATAAGCCATTGAATTATCCGCGAAATAAGACCAGTCTGACATTGTTCAATAGGCATCTTGATGCATATGTGGGAAAATGGGAAACGTCATTTCGGAATCAGTACACATGATCGGACGCATTCACTGACTGCTCGTCAGAGCGACTTTGCTTATCTGCACACATTATGGGTAATCGCTGATCACGGGTAACACGGCCAAGGTGTGTCGTGCATAGTGCTATGTCAGTGTAAAACTATCAATTCAAAGTCGCCTAATCTGCAATAGAATAGGTAGAATTTAATTAGCGAATCGCAGCTTGTTCGCTCACGTCGTGCATTGCATAACCGTTCGTTGGTTGATTTGTATGGTTCGAGTGAAGCGCCACTCGTGTCAAGACCGAGACAGAAGACATGAACGTGAGTCGATCACTCGCCTTATCTTTCATCCATGATGTATCCTACGATGTGAATGTTTCACCGACAGGCCCACGATCAAATGAACGCCAACGCTGCCAAGAAATCGCCCAATGACTTCATATTCGGCAAACTGATCGGCGAAGGGTCATTCTCAATGGTATGTCGAGTCACCGTCATGCCTTCACTGTCGCATTACGAATTTTTTCCTCTCTTCCGCGTTCCCTCCCAGGTCTATCTCGCCAAAGACGTTCAGACGAAGAAGGAATATGCAATCAAGGTGTGCGAGAAGCGGCATATAACAAAGGAGAAGAAGCAGAAGGCGGTGATGCGCGAGAAGCAGATCATGAACATCCTCAACGAGCATCCCAGTCCATTCTTCATCAAACTCTTCTGCACGTTCCAGGACACGGAGCGCCTCTGTACGATATCTGTGTCGATCTCTACGATATGATCATCACTCGTCGGATCGGCGACGCTCACGATGTGCCTCATTTCTATTGTTTGTGCGTCTCTCTCCAGATTTCGTGATGACGTATGCAAAGAACGGCGAGCTGTTGCCGTACATCCATCGTATGGGGTCTTTCGATGAGCAGTGCACTCAGTTCTACGCAGCTGAGGTTCTCTGTGCTCTTCAGCATTTGCACTCTCTTGGAATCATTCACAGGTGAAGCGCCGCACCGCACTCGACGTAATCGAGAACTTGACAAATGCCATTCACGCCCACGCGAACCTACTGCGAATTTGCCTCTTTACTCGTTTTTTCTCTCCCTCTTCCGCTTGTTTTGCCAGGGATCTCAAACCCGAGAATATACTTCTCAACGAACAAATGCACATTCAAATCACGGACTTTGGTTCCGCTCTGGTTGTGAATCAGCAGTTGGTGCACGACGTTGGCGACGACTCATCGACCAATTTGCCAGTGTCGCAAACAAGCAAAGACAATCGAAAGAACTCATTCGTGGGCACGGCTCAATACGTATCACCGGAAATGTTGACCAACAAGAAGGCGACGCCGAGCTCGGATCTGTGGGCGTTCGGCTGTATCATCTATCAAATGGTGTCCGGCCTGCCCCCGTTTCGTGCGCCCAACGAGTACTTGATATTTCAGAGAATCGTCAAGCTTGATTATGAATTTCCCGACGGTTTTAATCCAGTTGCCCGGACATTAGTGGAAGCCTTACTACAACTGGACCCAAGTACACGACTCGGTGCTAGCGATGATCTACGGAACGATGAATATAAGTCGATAAAACAACATCCATTTTTTAAGCTGTATGAGTCGCGATGGCAGACACTTCATGAAGAGACGCCGCCGACTATATTGCCATACTTGCCGGGAACTTCGGAAAATGAGGAGCTCAGAAGCCAATATCAGCTTGCTATTCCAGATAGTTTAGAACCAGGTCTGGATGAGCGACAAATAACGCGACTCCTCGGTCTAGCGTTGCACGACGAATATGATGCTCAAGGCAGTCGATCTTCCACTAAAAGTGTTCTTGAAATTTCAGCTGATGATATGAAGCGGCGGTTAGAGAAACAAGCTACTGATAACATATGGCACCGGTTTGTAGAAGGAAATCTAATCCTAAAACAAGGTCTAGTAGATAAGCGAAAAGGACTTTTTGCTAGAAGGAGAATGTTATTGTTGACTACTGGGCCGCATCTTTACTACGTTGACCCAACCAATATGGTGCTGAAAGGTCAAATTCCCTGGTCACCCGCGCTGAGACCAGAACCGAAAAACTTTAAAACTTTTTTCGTACATACCGTAAGTTTACATCGATTCATTTTCACTGTGAATTGTTTGCCACTCATATTTGTTTTGCGTCGTTTAATTCGCTTAGCCGAATCGAACGTACTACCTCGAGGATCCGGAAGGTACAGCCCCAGAATGGTGTAGGTTCATCGATGAAGTGCGATGCGCGACTTATTTGTCTTGCGACCGTAGTACCACTTCCGCTAGTAGTCGTACTAATGTGGTTTATGGAGGAAGAAATTCGTCTAGTAAACGACCGAAATGATGATTATATAATCATAATTATGTAATTACTTTTTTCCAAAAAGCTGCTAATTTCTATTTAGCTGCACAATTATTTTTTAATAACACGAAGCTCGAATTTAGTTTGGCTCGTTGACAACAAACAAGTAAATTGAAGTGAATAGATTCCAACGGATGTGCTCTCCTGATTGTGTAGTAGCTTTCTGGTAAGCGAGCGAGAAAATGTAATTCACTGACGGACCAGAATAGAGAAAAGATTTAGTCAGGCGAAATTAGTCGACGACGAACAGCAGAGCGGAGTTCGAACGTCGCGCATTTCCTGATCACGTGATCATGTCGGTCGCCTGTCTGCTCTCCAGGTGCAAGCTGGCGTCATTTCTGGCCAATTTAACAATCTCTGGCCACTGGCCACCAACCAGGACGGCGAGCACGAGTGGAATATGTAAGTGGCAATGCGAATTCGTTGCACATGTTTCACGAAACTGGTCGATCGCGGCGTGTCGAGTGTCAGATTGTTGTTTTGCCTTCGCCCACGCCGATCGCGCGATTGCGAATTCTGCTGCAATTTTATGTTTATTTACAATGTCGACTGCATTCCTCTCAAGTAATTCCGTTCATTTCCAGTGCAGATGCTAGGATTCGGTCTGATGTGTTGTTGATGCATTGCTCGAGGTAAGGTGAATGTGCCATCGTGACCAAGTGTCGCGTCCATGTCATGTCCCGGTCATGTCTCCTGCTGTCGCTTCTGTCATGTCACGAATGTTACGTGATTGACGACATTGCAAGTTTGAGCACGCACGAACTGCTGATTGCTGTCTAAAACTTCCTAATTAAACAGGACCGAGTCGAGGTCGTCTGTGATGATTTTTGTCAGCATATCGCGTTCCAATCGCCTGATATTTGTCATCGATGGGACAGCTGCGAGGTGATGGTGGTGGGTGAAAAGTGAAAGTGCGAATTTATCATCGACCTGATGCGTGCCTTTCACTAGAATCGCCCACCGGTAAACATTTGATAAACATTTGAACGGGGATGCAGCCAATTAGATGGTGACATTCTTGATATCGTCTTTTTTTTGGAGCCCACTTTCTTCGGGTGTGCGCTTTCCAGAATTGGGTCAAAACCATCCAAACCATCGTAACCATGAAGTTACGCAATTACCACTCTCGTTCAATTAGCCATTGGACGAGAACATCAATGATGTGGGCTGCACTGACGATGGCCGTTACTCAATGTCTTAGCTGCGAAAGAAACCGTTTTTTTTTTGCAGATTTCGTAGGTTTATTTCGTAGGTTTACTTGACATTGTAGGCAATAGTTAGATGTCGATTGACTATCGAATGCCATGTGAACACTTATTGGTAGTGAGAGAAGAGGTCTAGTCTTGTGATTGTGCATTAATTTCTTGTCGAATTCCAAACATCTGATGGCTTGTAGTGAAAGCGGTGACGAGACGGACACGAGTTGTGCGTGTGATCAAAGCGGTGATTTCTTGTCGAATTTTGAACATTTGATGGATTTTAGCGATGATAACGATGAGACGGACACGAGGTGTTTATGTGATAAGATCGGTGATCAGCCAGACGAGGACGACTTCGCCGAACACGACGATGTCTCTCTATCCACTTTCCTCAGTTCCATTTGCCAAGGTATTTGCGCGATTTTCTATTTGCAGAGAAAGATTTTTTCGAGCCACTCGGGCGGCAATCATTTGTATACTTTAGTGAGCCGGGCATTTGGCTCTACACACGCCAGTCTGTGGCACTAATTTTTGTCGAAAGACTGTCGGTGTTAGGGGGAAGTAAAGCGTTTAATTCGGTTAAAAACGGATTTTTTAGAGTTTCAGACAACGTCTACTGCGCTTAGACACAATTTACTACATACTGGGAACATGGAATAGTTACTACCGGCTGGTCCTGAGCCAACTCGATTTTTTTCTTTCGTTCAAGTGCTAATAGATTGTCGACACCCTTTGGCCCAAAAAGGCCTTTGGATGATTACGAGTGCATCGCAAAATTGATTGGCGATTGATTTAAGAGTCTGAACTTGAGATTTGATCATATTCAGGAGTTGAGTGATCGCATTATTCGTCTGGAACTTTCGAAGCATTGCTATTATTCGTCGTTGGAATTAGGTCTAGGCATCTAGACGATAATTACTGCTCTCGTTTATTCTACTCTGCCATCGCCATCCATTGAATCCCCGATTTTCGATGAAGAACGATGTCTTTAAGGGTGACAACGGCAATAAAGGCGTGATTGATATTGATGTTTATTTTGCCAACTTTAAATTACACTGATCGTATACCAGGGCTTTTTGTCCAAGTTCTATTTACATGTCGTTATAGAAGTGCGTCAAGAATCTGGCGAGATAAGTTCCATGGCTCATTGAGTTTGTGGTTTTCTTTGTTCATCTCTCGCTTTCAATGTCTTTGTTTTTGGCATCATCATCATCATCATCATCATCATCATCATCCGTTTTGACAGTACCGCACTGTTTGCATGCGGCTCAGTCTTTTGTTATATCTTGTCTATTTTTGCTTGTTTGCTTTATTGATAGATTATCAATGAAAGCAATGTTTCAGTGATCCTGCACGATTATGTAACCGCAGTGGTGTCTTCATCAATATCTCTTCTATTCTGGTCCAGTTATTTGCTGCAGGAATTTCTTATTAGTCTATTGCTAAGAAGGTGTCATGATTACTAGACCGACAGAGAATACAGGACCGACTGCTCATTAATTCATGGCTGCTCTGATCAATATTCTTAATAGTGATTCGATTTAATAAGAAATATTTTCATTTCTCTTGTTGCTGGCGGAAATCTCTATAGATCTCTATCAATCTGTTCATTATTTAAACCTCGTGTTCATGTTCTTGTGTTAAACATTTGGAATTCGATGCTTGTCTGCGAACTCGTCTCGATTTCATAACAATATGAAATACATAAAGGCAGGCTTCGTTTTCACATCAGTTTCCTGAAATTTTTTATATCGCGCCTATCTGGAAAGTAGCACCGTCAATATGATTCATGTGACTGGATAGAATTTACTTGGCCGGTATGTAATCATGTGGACCTTGTTCGCGCTGTTACCGTGATGGGTTCTCGCTATTGAGTTGTTATTGTAAGCTTGGTGGACGTGCACGTGGATGTCCGTTCATTGATGGTTGCAAAAATCGCCACCGTCCGCCGACGCGGACCTAGTAGTGATCAGTGACATTAATAACCTACTCGTTATCGTTGAAATTTTGGCAATTCGAGGTATTCGGTTCGTTTGTCGGCAAGTGTGTCGCGCTGTGACTGTTGAATTTGGCATATGGCACACATCTAATTTTACTTTCTCTAATAAGATTTTTGATGAAGGGGACGCGCGGCTCAGTGTCTTGCCACGTCCCACGGACGTTCTTCTTCGACCTTGCCAGGAGGCATCGATGCCAATTGCAAATGAATCCTTTAGCTGTGTGGGCTATGCTCGGCTGATTTGTGTTTCTGAAAAACTTGCTTCACTTTCATTCTGTCTCCGTCTCATTACTGTTTGTTTGCCTAGCCAGTTTTTATGCGTTCTCACATATTTGTGTGACACACTTTACCAGTGAAAGTGCAAGAAGCGCAGAGAGCACACAAACAACGTGTTGCGAAATGACTCGCCTTGTTTTCTAACTCTGTTTTCACCACATATTCGTCATAGATATTTTTGCATAATGATGCTGCTTCGGCGAAGACACTTCACTTCATTAGCTTTCCAGATTCCGTAACTTCGCGTCTCGAAAATTAGTCCGTTGCCCTTTATCGTTACTGTCGCTTTTTTTCGCGAATTGCATTTTTTCGCATTGCGAGTTTGCAGTCCGGGTGCCGAAATTTGCTTTCCTGGTTGGCTCTATCCTTTCGCTTTCGTTGATGAGTTTCACGGAATTAACCTTTTAATAGAAATAAGCGCATCTATTTTTATAACACTGTCCTACTCCGCTGCTCGGCTCCATTCCACGCGCACACAATTATCACTTGTAAACAACTCTCCCGAATTTTTTACTGGTTGCTCATCACTCCGTCCCTAAATTACGGCCGTTTGACAATGGCAATAAAAGCGCTCGATCGCTGCTTTCTGTCCAATACTTGAGTTCTGCATTTCAGGTATTTGCTGAATATTCAAATTGCTAATGTCTCTTTGTGTCACGCTACAAATTGTCTAAATTTTGCCCAGACGCTATTGTGGGTTTCTTGTTTTGCACGAACTTGTCAATTTCGCTGGAAGTTGTGCAACTTATTTTTCTAAATTCTCTGTCATCTTCACAGTATTTGGAAAATAGTTAAGTAATGAGTGCTGGGTTTCTTGAGAAAATGCTCTTTTACTGTCTTGTCTTGTCGACCCGTCTTCGATGTTTTGACGACAGATTTACGATGAGAAAGTGACGGTTTCGTTTTCTAATCAAGCAGTTTTCAGGACACGAACGGCGCCGAATAGCGTAAAAATTTACAAAACATTTATCGCTTCATTAAAAAAAAAGATTGGAGTATCAATCACAGGAGCGAATTATGCGAACAGAGCAGACTTCATTGATAAGTCGACTGTCTAATTGCTAAAGTTGCATAAATTTCAACTAAACAAAAAAATTCAGGCGCCGATACCTGACATGGATGGGGGTGGGCCTTGGAACGGTCTCATAGAGAAGGATGGGAATTCATTTTTCGCCTGTAATCCCTGAACCATTGCATTGATTGATATCAGGAACGAACTCGATGTTTATTCTTGGGGAGTTAGGTATTCATATCAAATATAACTGAAATCGGTTCAGATTTGTGAAAGTTATCGTGGTGACGGACTGACGGACGATTACATAAGGGCAATAAGGACTGATGGTAGTGTCAGTTGACAAATTTCGACCAGCTGCTACCTGTCTGACTATCAGGTTGATATTCGAATTGAACATTAGTGGTTTGGTCCACCACCATTAGCATTCATTCCGCCCGCTATTTGAATATTTTCAAGTATCGTTTTAAGAAAATTGGCCCGAAATAGTTTCAGATGGATAGTGAAGAAATAAAATGATGGTGAGTTTAAAATGGTCGCCAGGAAAAATTTGTACTTGGTTTCCTTGAGCGCATCTTTTGTTTTAGAGAGATATGGTTGTTTGAGTTGTGTTAACTGGCTTCCGAAAGTTGAAATTTCAGCTGCGTGGGTAGGTGAAACAGCTACTCAGGTACATTTGCGCCAAATAGATTTGATCATCGTCGTCCCCACCCCTGATGTGAACCACTTCCAGAGAGCGACCTTCATACACGTGTTAGTAGTATTGTAGAAAAGTTGTTCATTCTCGCGATGCGCGACCTAGAAATAACTCTCCGAACAGCCTCCTTCTCCTCATGATCGGTTTGCTATGCGCGAGTCCGCAACTCTTCTCCATCGCCGCTCCTGTTGCTGTTTTTAGAAACTGTCTTTTCGCTCAACGACAGTCTTCCTAGATAGTTGAAATGAGCAACTATCAGCATATCTGATGATGAGCACGCTTTTGTATCGTTCTCAAGGCAATAATCGAAGTGAAAGTCTAATTTACTGGGATATCCAGTTGGATCAGGACTTGCTCGACACCATCGTCAGTATCTATCCAGGTAAAAATTCGTTCTATGTGCTGTGATTATCCCCTACCATCACGTTCATCTAAGATTCATTATCTCCTACATTGAGATATTCCGTCTGTGTAAACAATGTCATCACCACTCATTGTGTTAACCTCATTCCGCTTCCGCTCGATCCCGCTGTCGTTCTATCGTTGCAGAATCTGTGCAGATTACTAACGTTTTCCTGTCGGTCTCGTTGAGCCGGTCCCGTATCTCGACATCGTTGATGCACTTGCCGGCATTTCCTTGACGGCAGTGCCGGGTGCATTGCAACATCTCGATATGTTTACGAGGAATGTGAACTGAGTAGGATTTCGACAGTGTTCTCCAATTTTTCTGTTACGTGTTTTTGTGTGGTCAGTGTGTGGTCAGTGTAGAGTATTTATTTATGACGCAATGACAGCAGCACTGCTGTAGTGTGTTTACGAGATGTGTCGCCGGAATGCCGGTTTACAGACTAAACTCATTTGAGTTGTTCAATCAAAACACTTGCTAGGCTCAACTGTGATTACGTGCTTTCTAATAGGCTTGTAGCATAGATTAACGCTCTGTGGCTATGCTTTTTGGCAGATAGTTTTGACACGAATCCCATTCCTTTTTGCTTCCAGAGTGGTTTCAACCTTACCTTGACTATAATCTCAACGCAATGTCAGACGAAGCCGGCCGTTCGTTTATTCCGCTTCTTGACGCGAACTCGCCCAAAGCAGTAGTGGACGAGGGTTCACTACAGAAGTCGATGAACAGAAACAAGGAATCTCTGAAGATGAAGTTAATGTTAAGGAGACCAATCAATCAGCTCGTTGACCAAGGCATTATACCCCGTAAGTCCTCCATGCTCCATGACATATTGATTATTAATTTGTTGCTGCTTTTTGTACGGGAACTTTATAGCTCTGAAAACGCCACCCGGCTTCTATCAACAGCGCCAGAAATTGGAAAGGGCCAAAACAGGCGACCTGCTGAAACATAAAATTCAAAATCGACCAGATCGACAAGAGTTGATTCAGCATCACATTCTTGAAGACACGACAGTTGATCCGAGCTTGCACGACAAGCAGAGGCAACTGAAGAAGGCACGACTGGCGGATGACCTCAACGACAGGCTATCTCATCGGCCGGGTCCTCTTGAACTCATCAAAGCCAACATTTTGCAGACTAATGAGACGTTCGCGCAGGTTGTCAAAGAAGGCCAAATACCGTTCAAGAAGACGAGCGAAGGAGAACCTGTCAAGCATCCGCTGCCGCGGTTCACCATCGAAGACGAAAGCAGCTCAGATGGTGCCTCATCTCCGCCGCAAGACTCGTCTACTGATCAATCACTCAGCAGTTTTCCATCACTGGAGAACGCGAGCGACATCACGTCACCACCATCATCCACCTGCACATCGACATCGGCAGTTTATACTCAGGAATCACCAGCGAGCTCTTCGATTATCCTCGCATCTCCTGCCACTTGTGCGATCGCTTCGCCGGCTTCCGTGCAGGGACAGTCGATCGTCATCGGAAACGCAGCCAACGCCGTCACTGTGACCACAACGAGCCCACCTGCAACTGTCGTCACCTTCACTGCTGTCCCGATCGCTTCGGCGAAGACCGTCGTGAACGCGACATCAGCGAGCAAAACTGTCACTAGTGTGACAGTTCCTTCTTCCGCGACGGCCGCGAATAAGGATAATAATCTCGTGACAAAAAATCGAAAGAAGCCTAAAGCGAAATCGCAGCCGAAGAGTCGAACTATAAAATTTCATGAATACAAGGTATACGGGGAGTTGCATGTAAAAAAGTTAGATTACCTTATAACTATTTGACTGACTGTTCTCGGTTCTCGTCT
>JAGGCA010006448.1:0-16763 GCA_022876805.1 Osperalycus tenerphagus | reverse complement strand
TGCCCCTGCGCCCCCTCGGAGGTGATCCCGGATGATGAGAAGGTCATTTATTTTATATCACCGAGATACAGTACGCGTATTGACTTTAATCAGCTCATCATCACCGTATCGGAAGTGCGAACAAATCGGTGCGCAGAACTGACGAATGAAATTGACGGCAATAAAACAATCGCCCTGTTTACCGCTGTGAAAAAGCCAGGCAGGCACACTACAACTATTAACAAGCAATTATAACCAAATAACTATAAATCGCAAGATTCCCTGCAGTGCAAATACGCAAGTACGCTGAGATTGCCCTCGCATAATTCGCTATGCTCTCATTACATCAGGTAGTGAGAGAGAAAGCGAGCGACTATCAGATATTAACCACTATAGAAGTTCGTTTCCACGTTTTTCCTCTGCTTCGGATTTCGCATGTTTTTCACTCGAGAGGATTAGCGATGACGAAACCGATTCGCTATAATTATTATAAGGGATTACTTGTGTTGACATACTGATATTTACCGTATTTCTCAGTCGCTTAGCTTCGCCTCTCGTCAACATATTGCACAGGTTCACGGAATTATCGTTCAAACTGATTTATTTACGTGTAACTATTGCAAATGCCGACGAAAACTCAGATTTATAAGTACGCAATATCGCTACGCGCAATCATTGATTTAACTTGCAAATCACAGTGAATGTGAGCTGAAATGTAGTTTCTCGTCAAAAATGGATCCAAGAAAAATGAAGAAGAACAGAGTTGCGTTTAGAGTAGACCGGCAATGCGGGCTGCACGGCATTGGTGGTAAATAAGAAAATATCTCGTTAATAATTTAGCGGAAAATAAGTGAAAAGCGCTCACAGCTCTCCAATTTCAGTGATTGATGGCATCAAGCACGAAGATCGGGACAAAACAGCGAAACTGATAAGAGAAGTTGGTCGGGCAAGTGAATTGCCGAATTGCCCTTTCTCCAATTTCCGCATCTCCGGTCTTGTGTCTCTTGATGTTTGACAGCTCCCATTGACCGTCAACAGCACACAATCGGCACCCGCATCACTTGCACCTGGTGCACGTGCCGCAATCCATTAGTGACAGTCGATATTTCAATGCAGTCTCGTTTTGCCGACGATGACACAGCACGCGAACGGCAGACTAACTTTTCACTCAAACCCATTCGGCACCATCAATGTCGCGATCACTCCACCGCACATCAACATCAGTCCGGCAACTAACTGACCGGATCACATTATCATTACAAAGCTCATTAGTTATGACATTATTCGAAACTATTTACCCGGACAGTGAAGAGAGCCGTTATATTGTCAACTGTCAAATCAATAAAATCGTTTTCAACTCAAGAGCGTCGCTTTGTCGCGTTTGAGAAGAGCATCGACAGAGCAGAGCATTAAGTGAGCGACTAAGTGAGGTAATTAATTATTAATCGAATCTATTCAGGTTGAATTTCGCTCGATTGCGATCGCGATTCGTGCGATCGGTTGACAAGAGGCGTTGAATGCTGTCAGAGGAACTTATAAAAACGTCACCAATTTGGACCCTGAAATGTTTGAGTCTGGACAAGAGGCACTACCTAATGGGTCGCACACTTCCCGTTCCGGTACCCTGCCAAGTGTGCGGCGACAAATCGTATGGGAAGCATTACGGAGTGTACTGCTGCGATGGGTGCAGTTGCTTCTTCAAGAGGTAACCACTGTTTCATACCCCATTTATTCTTCCCTAATTATTTTTAATGAATTCATCAATGGTAATGTCTCTTTCACTGTACTTTCTACCAACATCATATTCATATTCTAATATCTTCTCCTTGATGAAATTGAAGAAGCATCAGGAAGAGAGTCAACTACCGATGCATCGGTAAGATAAGGTGTCAGGCAGAGCTCGAAGACCTGTCTGAAGATTTCTTGTTCCTAGCTGGTACAAATAACTGTATCGTCGACAAGGCGCGTCGCAACTGGTGTCCCGCCTGCCGCCTGCAGAAGTGCTTCGTCGTCAATATGAACCGCTTCGGTAAGATTGAAATGGAAATCAATAACCGCCGCTCTGAGTCAATACGGAACTCGTAATTTAGCTGTACAAGAAGAGAGAGGACCTCGAAAGAATAAGAAACTGCGAGTACTGCTAGAACAAAAAACGAGTTCACCTCAGAACCAAGTTAATGGAAAGGGGCTGAGAGCGAAAGAAGTTGACTTGGAGTCCCAAGCGCGGGCCTGTGGCCAGGTGAATGGTGGCCAGGTGAATGTGCGATCATCGCCCGCAGTTGGCCGTCATTTGCCATCATCGAGCAACGCACCAGATTCAGAGGCGCGATTATCGGCATTATCAGCGCATTCATCATCGTTATCATCTCGAGCGTTCCATTGTGGTGCGTCGAGTGGTGCGTCGAGTGGTGCGTCGACATCCGCAGCCACCTCGACTCGTTCGCTATCTCTCCTCTCATCACCGCCAACGTATTTCTGCTACACTGATGCCGCGCTCCGATCTTTCGCTTTATCATCCAAGTTTATCAATTTAACTCTAAATCAAGCACATCACGCCAGCGCGTTTCATCCATTCCATCGTCACCTTAATCTACCAATCCCGTCGTTCACTCCGTTCATGGCGGGTATTTCTCCATCTGAATCTCCATCACCACCCTCCATCATTTCACCCGCTGCGGCAGTAATCAAGTACCCGAACTTGTTTGCTGCGGCAGCTAATTTTCAGAATAGGCCGCTCTTCATGCTGCCCACATTCTGCGCTGACAAATGATCGACACAATGTCCAGAAACAAAAAATCGCTCAGGTTGGTACACATACATCGATCTCTCGCCTATCGTCGTGTAAATATGTAGTAGTCATCCTCCTTTATTCGCGTTCGTTTATCATTCTGGCGATGGTGTCACAAATGGAATCGGGCGGAAGACTCTCTCGCGAGGTGTTCTCCAATTCGACGACTCTTCATCTGGAAACCTGGCATGCGACGCATCGAACGACACTTTAAGAACTGTCTGGATCGACGGTGAAGACGATGAGGAAGACGCGCTCCACGACTTCTTACTGGATGAACTCGACGATGAATTTCCGGGCTGGGGATTCTTCCAGGCTTGTGTCGACAATTTCTTGGTGGGATGTGAACTTGGAATTGGTTTCATGTCCGGGAGTAGACGGTCGCATTTCTCTTTGATCTCTGCTTCATATTGGGTGGTGTCATCCATTAGAAAAAATGGTCGAGTTTTGAATGGCTTCAAAGTCCAATCGTCTGCATCCTTCAGTGCTGTATGATACTCGTTCAAAAGGGTTGGCGCATGTCGTGTCTCTAGTTGACTGTACTTTCGTTGACTCGATAGCTTCTTGCCGATCGCAAGACATAGAATTACTCTGTTCCACAACTCTCGCCAGAAGGTGCACAGACTGAATCGCGGCGATTTCCGGTAGAACGTCTCATCAGATTGTGATCGACTAACACTACTTGATTTCGGGAATGATGCGGTCTGTTCGTGGTACGTCGGCTTGACATCGTGATATTCGACTTTCTTGGTGTCGGGATGTTCACCTATCTCCAGTTCGATTCTCTCCATCACCTTTATGTCGACCTGCTCTTCAGTTAGTGGTCGGTTCTTCGGCGTCTGATCACTCTCCCAACCGTCACACCCGGAAGAGCCGCACAACCATTGGAGAAAAGCGGAGCCAGCACGCTGCAGCGATCTCTGAGACGACGACTCCCTGATTTGGAGAAAACGTCTCAATATCGTCCTACCGCGATCTTGACGCTGTAATCTCGTCGCACCTTGCTCTGGACTGTCGCTTCGATACAAGCGGTTCCCCATTAGCTCGTCTGGTAATTTATCTTGTGCGCACTATTTGTATTCTTATATTAGCACTAGTTATGGATTGTGAATGCGTGAGTAGATTATTGTGCCGAGTCAAAATTAGAACGAATATGCATTGTCTCGTCACGTGCGTCTGAAGAATCACATCGTTCGCGGAACTCAATCGTATTGTTCGCACATCATGTAACTTGCATGCAAACCCTGCCTACGTCTGCATCACCTATACTAACTAATTCAAATATTCTTATTAAATAACATACTCTCAACCTGCCTGAAAGTAATTACTTCATATCGGCAGGATTAAGCGAGTAGTCAAATAGCAAGTCTCGCCTGTGGGCGACACGTGTGTGAAGCGAAAGGGGACGATACCGATTAGTATGTCAATCACAGTGCAAAGTAGAATTAAATTAGAGACTGGTACGACGTGGGAAGCTTGACATGAGTTCGTTGTATGTATGACGTTGAAGGAACCAAGGTGAAGGTGACTCGCTCGTAATAAAAATGCGTATTGTGAGTGTGTCAGTGGGCCACACACTTGCGATATACATATACATGCGTTGCTTGGAACAATCTCAGTTTCATCACAACGGGAAAACGTTAATTTCTTCGTCAATTTCTTCGTGGATTTGTTCGTAAATTTGTTCGCAAATAACGCGGCGTTGACAGCGAGACGTTCGTCTGGCGGTTGCCCAAAATTGCGCATTAAAATGTTCATAACCCGATTTTCTTCTGGCAGCATGCCAGACAAGCGTCAACGATGGATTATCTATGTGAAAATCGAGACTAGAATCGAATTGCAATTGGCAATGGCGTGACGAATTGGCTGGCACGATTGCGGCTGAGGTATTCGCATGAGAACCAGTTGGAATACCGATCACGTAGCCGAGCTGACGGTGGAGGAGACGAGATGCTCGCATTGTCGGAACGGTTGTTCGACATGCATCTATGCACGCAACGCCTGAAACTCGGCGAGATATTCTCAGTTAATTAATCGTTAATGAACGCGTGGCGTGAACGAAGCCGCATTGGAAATGACGTAGAAACATGGATCAGTGAGAAGACAATTTGGCCGATTAGACGGCAAGCTGCTTACCTTTCGCGCGTGGCTACCCGGCATGAGTGACAAGTAGATAATCGTTGTGACCATGTTGGGATGTGTTCTGAGTGGAACTGGACCGGGGAGCGATGACGAAATAGAGGGTGCGAAATGTGGTTAGCGTGATTTGCTTGTTGACGATACGACGACCGAGAGAGCGACGCGACATGGAGACATGGAGACATGGAGACATGAAGACATGGAGACATGGAGACATGGAGACATGGAGACATGGAGACATGAAGACATGAAGACATGAAGACATGAAGACTGACACGTGCGAGATGTGCCGAGCGACACTTCTTCCCACCATCCACTCTCTTCAACCCAATCTTCTTCCCGAGTCTCATTTATTGATTCTCCTGGATAATAATCCTATTTGCCATTGCTTCGTATGTCTTATTGTGTGCCGAGGAATATTGATCATCGTCATGCACTCTCTCTTAATGTTTTCGATACCTGCCATTGTTCAGACCAGTAATCACTCCGCTATCAATTTCAATTCAACTACCTTTTTGCCGAGTTTTTCTATTATTTTTAGAACGGATCTCGGTACTATTTTCGAAATGACTTCGATGGCGGGGCCGTGAGTGGGTGTTAAGAGCAAGAAGAAAATAATTCAGACAGAAAGGGTCATGTGTGTGGTGTGTGTTGAGAGAGTGGTGCGAAATTCGAGAAACCCACTTAACTGGCATCAAATATTTGCCAATAACTTCGATAGTGAATTGACGTTAAGTGCAATTATATTTCAGTTATATGCAGGCGTGCGGCCACTTGTAAATCGTTTGATTTAGAGCAGCTCACGTCTGAGGTGGTAAGCATCGAAAAGGTACTCGTGCTCAGACTTATATTTGTGGTGAGGCAAATTGTTCACCAAATTATACACCTGAGAGAGTCAACCAATTTCGATAAGCAGCGGCAATTCAATAAATTTAGCGCCCAGCTGCACAGCCACAATGAAAGATGCGGACAATCGCTAAGTAACTCTATCGAAAATCGGTGATGGAAGCGGTCGACATCGAATCGCGCTTCGAATTTCTATTAACCTCTACACAATCAGAGATGTGCTCCAATGGCAATAACTTCGAGTTACATTTTCAAAAATAACTGCTATAACTCTTATATATTCTACTTAACCGTAAATCATTGACTGCTGTGCGCATTATTTTATCGGTGGCCACATTTTATATTCCGCTTCTTCGCCCGTCTCTCCATCATGATCGGCAAATTAATCAAAACGAGCCGCCAATGGACTTGAGCAGAGAGAAATAAATAAATGGCAGCGAAGGTGTGAGTTGAGTTGCCAGGAATTAATATCACCTGTGTAAGGCGTTGATGAATGGGAATGTTATATATTTCTTAGGATGTATCACAGCGATGCAGAGTGAATGTATGAGATGAATGGACGTCACATTTGAGTTTATTATTAAACGAGAGAAACCAAGAGATAGACAACCCTCGGTCGCATTTTGCTCGTCATCTCCTCGTCATTTCTCGATTAAGGTGTAAAAGATGTGTTAGTTGTGTGGCACAACCATCACACCAGGCCGCTGACCCTAATAAGGTGAATAAAAGAGGTTTTGTAACGAGATGCTTTGTGTCCATTAGGAGAGTTTGCTTTTGGCATGCTATTACTTATGCACAAACGATAATTGCGGATCGCACAATTAGACGGAACGGGCGAGGAGAGCGAAAGGCGACTCAAACAAAGAGAGCGCCGCGAATGCCGAACAATAATCATAATCATCATCATTATACAGGTGAGGAAATTCTCAACGCAATATGCAATCAATCCTGAGTCTGTCTCTCTGTCTGTCTTTCTCCATATCATTGCAGGGTACAGAGCGTCAATTTAACTTACAGTTTAATTCCCGAATCATGACGTATCTCTATTCAAGTGTCCGTTTCGCCTCCAGCCAAAACTTTCCAACGCACTCGTCTCGCGATGTGTTTGTGTGTTTAGCTCGTCTTAGCTTACTCATAATCCAGATTTTATAATTAGATTACCACCATATTCAGCTAGTTTTCAAAACTACTTTTTTTCTTTGTCGAGAATGAGATACCGGAACTATTTGGGCAACAATTTTATTTCAAATTGTTCGACTCACACTCCAACCGCGCCGCGTGTTGGACGTGACCAATTAATTTCGCTTTCACGTTTAATTAACCATTCGTATCGATTAAGCAAAATCAAATCAAAGCGAGAAGTAGCACTACAAATATCTCGAGCGTGATGCAGATATCTCGTGATAAATTTATTGCAGATGTCTCGATTCGCGTACAGATTACAGGTCTGAATGAGGAGAACAAGAATAAATGAGTGAGGAGCGCATCAGTAAATTTTTAGATTGTGAAGTGGGTTTTAAAGTATGTTTATGGATATCGGAATCGAGAACGACCGCAATAATAGTTTGTCCTCCTCCTCTTTGTTCACTGATTTATCATTTACGAGTCACCTGAAAACTTGCGATTGTTGGGTTCCTTGAGTGTAGCAAACATTTACAGTTCCTCTTCCGTGAGACATCGCATTACTTTCTCGATGCCGACTGACCAATTAAATTATCGCTAGGTACTTAACTATACATTCGAAACAGTCGTTATTAAGATTTTCACATGCTTTGTGAGTTTGATTACAAATGAGGTAGATGAAGAGTTGTGTACATGAATTTGGAACATCAGAAATGGCAAGACGCGCAATTTCTGCAACAAGGATCGCAGTTTGTTCGCGAGCACCCAGTTGCCATTCTCAATCACAATTAATCAATCGGGGAAACACACACATGAAAACTTACACGCAAGCGTTCTCCTATCACGCATGTATACAAATTCGGCTAATTTGTCTTCTGGAGCAATAACAATAAAATTGATCGTTAAATAATCGCCTAATAAACAAGCGACGGCGACTATTAAGATTAGGAGTCATTAAAGGATGAAAAATCACGCCAGTCGTAATCACAATGCGACCAATACGCGGTCGGATGATTAAGAGAGAGGTGATATAATTGCAAAGTAAATGAAAAATGTAAATCCTTGTCATAGTGGTTGCGAAGCCCATCTAATTCGTAATTAGCCGCATCAGACATCATGAGAGAGGCAGAACGACTCGAGAGAGAGAAAGAGATGAACGGCAAAGCATCGAGTTTCTGGTCTCTCGTCAGTTTGTTGATGATCAACTAACATTCAACTTCAACTATTCTTAAAAAACGACGACCTCTTTTCGTGTCAGCAGGTCACATAGAATAACAGCTCGAGAGCTGTTGAGTGAATTCTTTAGCTGGTTCTGCACCGTCGAGAGAGGAGACCTGACTGTGGGGGACGGGAGAGATGAGCGGCGAGATGTTGCTATCATCTTGTATTGTATTCGAATAATATGCTACATATTATTCGAATCCCTTCCTCTCTCTCGCTCTCGTTCTCCAGTCTGACATTCGTCCGCTATCCCGATTCCAAGCCTTCCATTCTCGGACGAGTCTCCACCATTCTAACGCGCTACAGACCTGCACGAGTGAGCCATAAAATCCGAGCTGCCACATTAAATATATGAGCATATTTCGAAAGCAGTGACGAAGAAGAACTAGAAGAAGTCCTGACTAGGTTGAGGTGGTTTGGCGAGCGATGCTGTCTGGCCCAGTGCTGAGTGCTCGGTACTTCGGTGCTCACTTTTCACCAATCGTAACGCGATTCTCTCCTTCGTATAAAAAGATCCTTGCTAAATATTGATCCATATCGGAGACGGGCTAAAGAAAGACTGCCTCGGTACTGAGTGACTCTCGCATCGTTCCGGGGTGACCGATTCGGCATCGACTGACGACAGTCACATAAAGAGTTGTCGCTCTTGTCGTGCGGACACATTCTCGGACACATTCTCAGTGCAGAAATGTGGAGGAGAAGCGGACAAGTGAAACTGAACATGTCAGTTTGCCAGTGACAGTTTGCCGGCCCAACGAATCACTAAGTACTCACATGGAACGACGACGTGCTCCACAGTGTTTGCGTCCGCTCTAACTGGATCACCAACAAATCATCATCAGTTTCATCATTCTCACCTCAAGTATCTATTTCTCTGTGTGTTCTGTCCGTGCCTCGTTTCTCATCTCCTTCAGCTACTATGTTAAGGTGTGTCAAATACGCGTCTTTGCTGCTCACCTGTATTAATTTCTGGTGCGTGCATCACATCGTGGGTGTCGCTGCCGAGCACCACAATAAGACCACTTCTAATTCATCATTAACAAAGTTATTTAACTCAACTAGCATCAATTTTAGTCGAGGTGGTTGGAAGCCCGTTGAAAAAAGGCAGTTGCTCGATGTGGCCTCATCGACACCGATCTCGGCTATTGCCGAGGCACTCAGTCAGGCGGAAGTGCAACTGAAAACCGATCATCCCGAGATTGAGAGGCAGTCACTGTCGGAATTTGTGATTCCACAAGTGCAGCATGGTGACGGCGCGACAGTCGGATTACAGTTGCCCGATTCGGGATTGACTTTGTTAGTGAACATCGACGAGCTTTCGAACAAAGCGCCTCTGGCCAATAGTATGGCATTGAAAGTGATGCGCGGCGGATCTTCGCACATCATACCTCTCACTTCCGGTAGCGCTCCGCCACTATTCGGGCAGCCGAAAATTGCACAAAATCTCCAATTTCGAGGTCCACCACCGCCTCTAAAAGCACCATCAGGACCACCACGACAAGCACAGCTACAGCTGCAAAGCTTGAAGAAAGCTCCTCCATTGGTAAGAAATCAGATTCGAAACGGGCCGCGATTACCTGTTAAACGGCCGCCACCCAGACCGCAGCCACTGAGAGTGAACGCTTTCGATATACCAAAAGACGTGCCAAAAGCAAATAGATATCAAATTGGCTACATCCGGCACACGGACTTGCACAATGCGCTCAACTCAATTAGAGGTAGCACTGACATCAAAGGAAGACCGCCACAGCCACTTGCTCCAGCACCGGCACTGACACCACCAGCTGCACCTATTCAGCGGCCACAACCCGTTCAGCAACTGGCACCGGCATCACAACTTCGACCGCAGCCTATCCAACAACAGCAACATCAGCGACCAATTCAACACCAGCAATATCATCATCAGGAGCCAATTCAACAACAGCAGTACCAGCAAGAGCCAATTCAGCAGCAATACCAACAGGAACCCATTCAACAGCAACAGTTCCAGCAAGAACCGATCCAACAGCAACAATTTAATCAACAGCCCATTCAGCAACACCATTTCCAGCAGGAGCAGCAGGGAATTGAAGAACAATTTCAGCAGGAGCCAATTGAGCAACAATTCCAGGAGGAGCTGAGTCAGCAACAGCCACCAGCAGCAGTGCAACAGTCTCAGCCGATATTCCAGGAGAAACAACCTGAACAGAAACAAGTTGAAAACGACATTCAGCAAATACCCGCGCCTAAAGTATACTCGTACTCGCTTAGCATCGCCCCACCACCCGCACCGAGGGCTACTCAGCCACCTGCAAAAAGTCGATGGGCACGTCCTCAGCCACCATCATCGCCATCCGCGTTCTCTCAACCACTCGCCGCACAACCTAAGTCTGAACCGCCACAACAACCCAAATTCGAAAGCGGTTTCAAACCGATCAGACAGTCCATAACCGAAAGTTCTGCGAAGGGTGACAATGAGTCGGAAACGAAAGAATTCGTAAGCTCGACGACAACCGAGGCCACCAAAGGTCGGCCTCCCCAATTTGCTACAAAATTCAGTCCTCAGATGAGAGCCAAGCCGAAAAGTAAAGAAAGTTCCCGAGAGAAAGCTGTCCGAGTCGGGAGCGCTAAAGGAGGTTCGCATAGTAAAACATCGCAATTCGGCACTAGAGGAGGTTTCGGGACCAAATTGGCGGCGGCTATGGAGAGTGTTTTCGGCACCAAAGGGTCATCCGCAGCCAAGGCAACGAAGGGCGTGCCTGGTGAAGCCAAAAAATCACAAGTACAGCAAACTACGTCGGATGACGAGCAGGAAGATCAGGACGATCAGCAAGAAGAAGACCAGCCAGAAGAGCAACCTGAGGACGAACAAGACCAAGAACAAGAGAAACAGAATGAAGCGAAAGGAGGAAAAGGATCAGGTCCGGTTCTCGATGCTCGAAGGGCGGCATTTTCTCGCCAGCAACAGAACGACGTCAATGATGGTTCGTGGGTTGTGTTCAGCAATGACAATCGCGACAATACCTCTTTGCCACAATTAGCGACACCGCCGACGAACGGCCACCAAGTCGCAACGACATCAACGACCGTCACCGATTCCGACGTCACCATACTCAGGCAATTCCCACCGTCGTCATCTTCATCGTCTTCGTCATCTGGTTCATCATCATCACCATTTTCAGAGAAACTGCAGCAACAGTCGCAGTCTTGTTCCATGACTTGTCAACGAGTTTGTGCACCACAAACGACGCCAATAATAGCGAATCCTGATCAGCAAGCAATCAAGGAAATTGCCAAAGGTCTTCAAGCAGATGCCATCCTCGAAACGTTCCCGACATGGGAAGAGGCGATTCAGAATACGATGGATTTCAGTACGAGCGGCTACACGCTGTTATTGCCATCAAACGATGCCGTCCTGCGACTGCCACCAAACCTGATAGACAACTGGCTCGACAATCCAGAAACTTTGGCAATCATGGCCGATAATCACATCGTCGAAGCAGTCGAGTCATTAGAGGAAATGCGCGTCCAGGAAGTCGTCCAGCCACGTGCATCGAACACTCAGTTGCGTGTCAGCAGTCCGCGTAACGATACCTTCACGATTAATGGTCAGCGGGTCATCTTCGGAAACCAGCCCGGTCCAAACGGAGGACTAATTCATGTCATCGATGGAGTTCTGTTTCCGCTCGCCGACAAAGACATCATGGAGACGTTGAAAGCCTGTCAGAGGTTTGATGGATTTGTGACTCTGGCCGAGGGAACAGGATTCGCATCGATGCTCCGAGAAGGTAACTAATTAATAATTCATCAACACATGAATATGCTGCAGAACACAAACGAAAAGGAATCTGAACACAAAAGTCCGAGAATAGAAAATATCCACACAATTAGAGTAGCAGTTGAATCGCAGCACACCCAAACCAGTTAGACAAAGGCCATCATTCATGTAATTAAAGCGCTAAATTGTCAGCATTTCATTTAGCCGGGCAGAGACAATGTTAAACATGAGCGCGATAAAAATAATCAGTCACGCCTTGATGACGATTCTTCAATGCCGTACGCAATCCATCATTTTCATACTCATTAATCCATTAACCATTATTCGACTAATTCGATCCGTGCTTGTACTTCATCTTCTTAACCGTCTTCTCCTTAGATGGGCCATTCACCATTTTCGTTCCTAGCAATGAAGCTCTACAGAAGATTCCCGATGCCGATCTGGATCTGATTCGAACAAATTCAACTGCACTGAAAGGTGAGTGATCGACATTTGCGGCTAGCGAAGAGACAGAGGTAAGCAATTCGTGATTGCTGCCGAGTCAATGGGTCGTCAACGGTCGTCAACGGTCGTCAACGGTCGTCAACGGTCGTCATCAGCGCAGCGGCCAAGCAACCAATTTCATGAACTCGTTCACTTGCGCTTAATTACGCGAGAATGTTAATTGCCGGCTGCCTCGTTTCCGTGAACTTACTACCGGCCCGCCGGTTATTTAATAACACAAAGCGTGCAAAAGTTTTCGGAGCTTTATTTTCGGGATCATGAATTTGTTCGCTCGCGCATCGCAGTATGATGAGCCGTTGATGAATTATGAATTAGTTTGGACCATTCTCAGTCTCGGCACACATCAGGTGCGAGAAAATAAAGGAAGAGAGAGAGGGAGAGAGACTGACGAAATGAAGACACAGAAAAGCATCGCAATTATGTGGCCTCAGAACGTGTTTGTCCGAGTTACGCAAAAAGAGATTCTCTCACCGAATGAAAGCGAGTAAAGTGGCTCCAGGTAATGAGGAGCTTGGGTATGGAACAGGTAACAAACAGGTAACAAACAGTGTCAAACAGTGTCTTCTTCTTCTCGCTCTTTATAAATGCTTATGTTCAGGCCACTGACGGTGAGATCGAGATAAGGAGACGAGCGATCAACGACGAGCGACGAGCGAGATGAGCCCGAATTAAATGCATTTCTGACCTGATTCACGTCTGTGGCCAGTTGCGTTACGGCACTACAATAATCTAATTTTACGCGAGTACACCTGGCTTGAGTACTCCTGGCTTGTCTTCTCTCAACCCCTCACTTCTTATCTCTACCTGTCGCTCGTCGCACTCACTCTTTCGGCAACCTTTTCAAATGCCGTCCTCCCAATTTAGATGCTTCTTCATATTTTTATGTCACTTTTCCGGCATGAGCGGATGCCAGAATTTAACAGCTTTTCCGGTAACAAGGTTATTGATTCGTCTAGCCCCCAGTTACGAAAGGTTCCAGATTGAAGAATTGCAACTGGCTTGTTGACCAAGTTTGTTGGTTCGTGGTTCGTGGTTCGCGCCGCTTTGTTCGTATTCATTGTTATTCACAGCGCGATGTTACCGAGATGATTCTCGTCTGATCTCTTCGGGCAGTTCCCGAGAGCAAATCGTGCAATTCGCACTTCGCCATTGCGATTGTGTTTCATGACAGTAACCCAAACCTTGGCACTATTGGCAATCATATTTTAAACGCGTTCTTAATCTTGTTGCAAGTGGTACTCAAAAACCTGTTGATTTTCGGCAATCATTTGTTAGTTAAATAGGAGTCGAGCTGATTCTGACTCTGATTCTCGTCTTGCCATTCCTATCTCGTATACAAAGTTTTTGTTATTATTACATTGTTATTATTACATATTGTTGTAGTCGTTGCAGGAATCTCTCCTCTATTCTTCCATCCTGGCATTAACCTTTCAAGTGCACTCCTTATTCCTCATTCTTCAAGGTTCACTCCTAATCTCTCTCCTCAGAATCGTGCATCACAAATATTCGCGCACCTTTCCATCTGTTTCATTTTCTGTTCCCTTCTTTTTCATCGGTTACATCCAACAATTCACGCTGCTTAAGCAAATCGAATCATAATAACTTAGTTTAGCATGTACCTAATAAGTAAACAGACTACAGACCGGCTACGTAGCGGGATCTGGAGTAAGAAGGCAGACTTCCAAAAGTGTCTGAATCGGGATCACAATTAAGTTCGCTTTTGAGACAATGAAAATACGAAATTTGAATCACGCGAAGTGCAAAATTAATGACGAAGATTCATATTGGAAATTGTTTGAGCTCATCTTGTAGAGAGAGAGCACGCATCGCGTCAAGAATTAGTAATTTCAGTTTCCCAAAATACATCGCTCGGAGATAACCGTAATTCGGTTAAGATTCTTAATCGGATTCATGCCCGAGAACCGCGATTCTGGCGATTAATGGCGCAGAGAGAAATCCTCATTCGCATTCATATCTCCCTACTCGTTGGCAATGCGAAATTGCTTCCTGTTATGAGTATTCTCGTATTGTTCGTATTTATCGGGTTCGGCTTGAGGTTGACTTGAAATTCCGGCCGGCACTCTCCGTTCCGGTTTTCGCGGTCAGTGTGCCATTTATCGATCGCCCATCGTATTGCGCGCACACCAACAATAACGACACACAATGGCAATCAAAGACCGGAATTAATGGGACTTGGAATCTATTAAAGTTTCTTCCTATCCCTTACTCAGTCGCCGACGATCGTTGATGAAAATTAGCAATGATCATAACTCATAGCTGATATTAGTGTTACTTAATGTCAGTAGCGCATCGCAAATCATGCATTCTGTGTCTCGGTCATCAGGGAATGATTGAACTGTCGAATGTGGACACTGTGATGATCACAAGATGTTCGGCTCGTTTGAAGAAAGACCGCGTTGCCTAGAAAAGTGGGACGCTAACGACTGATAGTAACGAGCCGGTCATTGCTCATCTTGACATTGAATCTCTCATTGACGAAGAGGCACTCATATTTGATTGTTTACTGTTTTGTTTGTGACTGGATTTTCAGAGTTCCTGATGTACCACGTTGCTCAGGGCAGCTTTTACAGCCATGATCTTCGAGACGGGCAATTTATTCCATCGCTGATACCAAATCAACCGATTCAGGTCGGGATTCGTGTGGACGGCTGTCACCGTAAGTTGCGAATAGCCAATTGGCGTGTTCTTATTCTCGCTAATTAATCTTCCTAATTAATCTTCCTCATCCATCTCTTCTCGTAGGCCGCCTCGTCGAAGCCAACGTGAGTCCTCTGTACAGAGCTGATATCCCGGCATCGAATGGCGTCATTCACGTTGTTGACTGGGTCCTAAAGCCAAACGATCGGGACTGGTGCGACGGGATGATTTTGCCGCGGTGATGGCACCGCGGTACCATCGCAGCCCATCGGCGCCCTGTTTCATGTTTTTCATAGCAATCGCAGAAACATTTATCGTCTTTTCTTTCCAAAACTGACCATTTATTTGATTATATTACTAAGTGTTACTCAGAATCAATCATCCACGAATTCGTCTTGTAATATCCTCGTGTTGTTTGATCGATTCTTTTGCGGAAGCGGTGGTGGAGGCGACAGTTGGAAACTTTCGGCGATCGGATTCCATTCCGAGTAACCCACCGAATCGTACATGTGTTCTGGAAGATAATCAGGTAATCTTGCCGTGTCTGATCGATTCTGTTGTGCAAGCGGTGGTGCTGGTGGTGGAGATAGCAGTTGTTGGAAACTTTCATCGGCAATCGGATTCCATTCCGAGTCATCCACTGAACCGTAGATGTGTTCTTCCGAATAATAAGGTATTTCCATGTCTGATCGACTCTGTTGTGGAAGTGGTGGTGCTGGTGGTGGAGGTGGCAGTTGGAAAGTTTCTTTGGCGAACGGATTCCATTCGGCGATTATAAGCACCATTGTCGCGAGTAACAGCACGATTACCAAAAAACGAACAAGTTGAGGAAATTCAGCTGACCACCTTCCAAATGTTGTCTTCGACTGGCGCACCACAAAGCACCTCTCGTAATCTTTGCATGATGGTCGAAATTGTGGAGCAAGTGTTTCGTCTTCTTGACTGACCACACGCACTTCGACTTGGCCTCCCACAATCAGTGCCCTGGCTCGCACTATGCACGTATCTTCGATGAGAAATGGCAACAGAATACGACCGGCGTGCCGGTGATGAACGTCGTCAGAGAAGCAGTTGGAAGCGCTTTGAATGATGGCACGGAGCCCACATCTGGCATAAACGCACGTATAGTTTCCTTCGTCCGATTTTGATACCTGATCGATGATCAGACACGACGCACTTGCAGTAATCACTCTATTTCGACTCGTCACCCATCCCAAGTAAGTAATTCCATACTCGACGATGGGATTTGGGCAGTCGAGCTTTAAGGGATGACCCGCAATTGCGTGCACAGGTTTGACTCGCGTCCAATGCTGCACATTACCAAACGCGATTCTTCCGGCCGACGTGTCACTGCAGTGCGCCGCCATCGAGAGTACCAGGACGACACACGCGACTAGTCTGCAACTAGACACGAAAATATCATTACTTGTCTAATTGCCCATCATGGATGCTCATGTCACCTGCAACTGGCCCTCATTTTGACGCCAAATTTATCGTTTCTTGTCCTATTTGTGCAGCTGGCAGCCGCTCGAATTTCTGCCGGTCTTCGGTATTTGTTCGAAAGTTGAGTATTATTGGTGCATCGCTTGGTGATTGTGAGAATACGGTGCACAACAAGCGATGTCTAACAAGGGAGGTCTGGTAGGTGCCCGGCGAGTTTCACAGACAAATAGACTGTTGAGGGTACATTCGATGGTGCTCAATCCGAAATTAACAATACTAGCTGCCCATATGAGGTCTATCACTGCG
>JAGGCA010006439.1:97202-117766 GCA_022876805.1 Osperalycus tenerphagus | reverse complement strand
GACTATCGTTAGTAAATAGTAAATAGTAAACAGTCCCTTCTGGGAACAAGGTACGTGTTAACGATAAACAAATTTTTGGGGCCTTACAATATGCAATATAATTTATATGTACCTGTGCTAAAATTATCGCTGCTTGATCTAATATATGTGTGTTACGCGTAATTCCCGACGTTATACATTTCGCGAAGTGCACGCTTTTCGTTGTACATTTCGCGAATTTGGCGATTTCGGGAATTACGCGTAACATATGCATTATATATGAAATAAGGCAAATGTAATTCACAACGGCCACGATCTTTCCAAGCGCACAGCAATTAACGGCATGCAATTTGGTCGACTGTCAAACATGAACCTAGGGCACGCATTTCCCAAATACAAACTGATCGCACGGGTGCGTCTTCCGATCAGCTCCCGTTTCCCGTTTCCCGTTCGATGATCTCGCATTGCGCGCTCTCCTCACACTTCTCACGTGACTTCATTCGCACCGGCCGGACGGGTGCGGTCTTCGATTATTCCTGGTCAGGTCCAATTTGTTGATGCACATCGGCGAATGATGGCTCCTGGAACCGATGCCGAGAGCAATAGCAAGAGCGAGTTGCCGATCGATGGTGTCCGCAACTTGACGCTCAAAGATTACGTCGGCTTCGACACGCTGCCCGAGCAGTTCGTCAGTCGCGCCATTCGAGATGGGTTTGTATTCAATGTCCTGGTCGTTGGTGCCACAGGAATTGGCAAGTCCACGCTCGTCGACTCCCTCTTTAATCACCGCTTTCCGGACGTCTCGACCAAGTCCCACAATTTGGATTGCGTCGAGGTCCAGTTGCAAACATTCGACCTGCAAGAGAACACCATCAAGTTGAAATTGGGCGTCATCGAGACCAAAGGTTTTGGCGATCAGATCAATAAGGGTATCAGAAAAGAGATGCGGGTCAATTGAACGACTTTCTTACCATGTGTTTCTATTTCAATAGCCGATTGCTACAAGAACATCGTGCAGTACATCAACCAGCAATTCGAGAAATACTTGCAGGAAGAGCTCAAAATACAGCGCCAGAAGAATCCGAGTTTGGCCGACAGTCGCGTTCACTGCTGCCTGTACTTGATTTCGCCTGTTGGTCACGGACTGAGGGCCGTCGATCTGATCACCATGAAACAATTGGATTCGAAGGTTAATCTCATTCCAGTTATTGCCAAAGCGGATACAATCACCAAGAGTGAATTGCAAAAGCTGAAGGCGAAGATCATGTCCGAGATCACGTCGAATGGCATTGAGATCTACCATTATCCGACTGACGAGCCAGAAGTGGCAGACGTGAACGCGAAAATGAACGAGCAACTGCCGTTTGCTGTAGTGGCGAGTCACGATTTCATCCGTGTCGGTAATAAGCAAGTGCGTGCAAGACAGTATCCATGGGGTACAGTTCAAGGTATTTGCTGGCTGTTTATTTGTCAGAATTGGCGTTAAATTTGTGTTTTTATGCAGTTGAGAATGAAGCACATTCCGATTTTGTGCGTCTCCGAGACATGATACTCAGAATCAACATGGTCAATCTTCGCGAGTCCACACACAACAAACATTACGAGTTGTACCGGCGTCTCCGATTAGAGCAGATGGGCTTCGGCGATGCAAATGACCAGCAGCCGATAACGACATCATTCCAGGTATATGTTGCGATATGTTAAGTCTGTCCTAGAGAAGCGCGCTGCATCTTAATCACTCATCATGACGTTATTTGCAAGATCATCGAGTGTTTGTCGATCAGTATGTAAAACTGCTTTTCCATTTCATCCTCGAGTGGCTTATGCTTGCCTAGCTCAGAGTAATGAACAGCTTTGTAAAGCCATGTACCTTATCTCCGCACTATGTATTCACTGCTCGATTAGAATCCAATTGCTTTTAGCGCGAAAAGTTTTCCAACTTTTACTGGTAGTGCGCACACGACGCTTTAGCTTTCCATTTTCATCCACGGAAAACTTGCTCATTTTTAACTTCTTTCTCTTCAGGAAACGTATGAAGCTCGTCGCGCTACACATCTCGAAGAACTGAAGCACAAGGAGGATGAAATGCGCCAGTCATTCGTGAATCGAGTCAAAGAGAAAGAGGCAGAGTTGAAAGATGCCGAGAAAACGCTACATGCCCGGTTCGACAATTTGAAGAAGAAACACGCCGACGACAAACGACAATTGGAAGAGGAGCGAAGAAAGTTGGAGGAAGAGATGGCAGTGTTCGGCCAGAAGAAGGCAAGCGTACTCAGCATTGGAAGTGCCAATTCGGCCACGCACAGTACGTCGAGTCTCATGTCGACACTCAGCGGGAAGTCGAAGAAAAAGTAAGATGAGTTTCACCAACTGGCTTTGACTCAAAATTATAACGAATATATCGCTGTACATGGTTTGATTGCAAGTCATATACATCCAGCTCAAACTTTTTTGTGTCATTCGATATGAAATATGAGTGTAGGATAGAACGACTGACATTAACTGTCTACTTTTGCTGATTTATGATATGAATTTGTGGCTAGTAGTGTCAGGCGCATGCCATCGAATACCTTCAAGTTATTTATCCACACTTTTATATCTATTTAGTGATAGGTAACATCAATAAAGTGTACTTCTTACGTGTTCTTGTGAGTTTAGGGAATTAAATGACCGACATTTCGTCAATTGCGTTTCTTCTCATCGAAGTTATTCTACTTTTGTCGCTTCTGTTTCACACATCTGTAAATGCGACTGGTGTATGTCACCAGTCGAGTACATCAGGCGTTTAATTTTCTTACCAGGTATTTTGATCTGGTCGGCTAGGTGATCCCAGACGTCGTCGACGTTCATGGTCCTGTTCACTGATTCTCTCTTTGACGTCGCTCATCAAATCTTAATCATCTTCCGGTCTATACTCCGCATCGTATTCTTCGTTACCGAATGACAGAAACGTGATGTCTTTGTCCATGGCGACAACAATTTTAGTTTAGATGCATTCCATATCTTGTGTTGCCAGTTTGGCTGCATTGAAAAATTCTAAAAACCCGCCAGATTTGGACTTTGTAGCAGAGCCGCCTGGCCGCTGGTGGTTAAAACGAAATTGCTAGATGGTCCACCATTACAGTACTGTCAATTGATCGTGGTCATACCATCATCTGGATCCTGTCATCGGCGTCGTCATGACCGAGTGCGTCCGGGGACAGATATTTGAAGTTGGTCCGCGGTATGCGAACCTGGCCTACATCGGTGAAGGAGCCTATGGAATGGTCGTGTGAGTGATACTCAATATCCAATACTGTCGATCACCTGATGGTCGGTTACTAATGTTTGCATTCTTACCATCTAAGTGGAGCCTACGACAATGTCACCAACCAGAGGGTCGCGATCAAGAAGATATCACCATTCGAGCACCAAACCTATTGCCAAAGAACTCTGCGCGAGATCAAGATATTGACGCGATTTAAACATGAGAATGTGAGCAATTCAATGTGAAACGATCACTGCTTCATCTTCTCACTTAACGCCATTATTCCCACATTTCATCTCCCAGATAATTGATATACGCGACATCATCAGGGCTGTGACAATCGACCAGATGAAGGACGTCTACATCGTTCAGTGTCTGATGGAGACTGACTTGTATAAATTGCTGAAGACGCAGAAGTTGAGTAACGATCACATCTGTTACTTCTTATATCAAATACTTCGCGGTCTGAAGTACATTCACTCGGCCAACGTTCTACATCGTGACTTGAAGCCGAGCAATCTGCTCCTGAACACGACGTGCGACTTGAAGATATGCGATTTCGGACTTGCTCGTGTCGCCGATCCAGATCACGATCACACTGGCTTTCTAACCGAGTACGTCGCCACGAGATGGTACCGAGCACCCGAGATTATGTTGAATAGCAAAGGATACACGAAATCTATCGATATCTGGTCGGTCGGCTGCATTCTCGCCGAAATGATCAACAACAAACCAATATTTCCGGGCAAGCACTATCTGGATCAGTTGAATCATATTTTGGGAATTCTCGGGTCCCCATCTCAAGATGACCTCAACTGCATCATCAACGATAAAGCGCGTAGCTACCTGCAAAGTTTGCCTCTCAAGGCAAAATGGGAGTGGAATAAGCTGTACCCGGATGCAGATCCCAAGGGTATGGCAGACAAATATAACTATATAGTCGTTGGCGAGATGATTTTCTCGCTCTCACAATTTGCACTCACGCTGATTAACTCATCAAATCTGATCTCGCGCAGCGCTCGACCTGCTAGACAAAATGTTGACGTTCAACCCTCACAAGAGGATCACGGTGGAAGACGCGCTCGCACATCCGTATCTAGAGCAATATTACGATCCTGCTGATGAGGCAAGTCATCCATTCATGTATTATATATTCATCTGTTAATGTGCTCATTCACCTTTCACATTTCTGTGTTCGTATCTGTTGTTGTGTCTCTGTCAACAACAGCCTGTTGCTGAAGAGCCGTTTAAGTTTGAGATGGAATTGGACGACTTGCCCAAGGAGCGACTTAAGGAATTGGTTTTCGAAGAAACTGTACTTTTCAAGCAGAAAATGACTACGCAGGGACAATAGTATAAGGATCACCGCAATTTGATGATTTTACGTATATCGAACCGAGTTTAATCAATTGCTCTGATTCACTTTGATTCACTTGAGTGTGTCTGTTCACCTTTGACATTCCATGCTCGGCTGCAACTTCCGAGTTCGACTGCCATCGTGTGTCATGTCTTGCATGATGATTCTGTGAAGCGAGCATTCAATCGTTACACTACATACAATAGTTATCGAACACAGATATCTTTTATTTCTTCTATCTATATCACTATATTCCTGCTTTGGGAATTCGAATCTGAGGCCAATCTAGTAATGTGCTGACAATCCTCAGCTAACGGGGTTCAACACGCATGTAGATAATGACACTTCTATTCTTCGATCTAAGATTTAAAATTTAAATAAGTGCATATGTTGTGTGCAAGTCTAAGTTTCACGCTAGTTCTAACTTGCACACAACACATACATCCAGTGGGTTATCTTTTGTCGTGTGTTTTCCGATCTACTCTACTTATCGCTTGACTTCCATAATTTAAATTTTGATCGTGGAATGATCATTAGTGGAATGAAATTCAACTTGTATGTATATAATTGTAATTGTACTTGTACTTGGCGCTAATTAAGTTAATTGTTTCTGTCGCAGAAACATTCTGCATTTACTGAGTCTGTCGAAAATCGCGTCAACTTGATCACTGTTCATGATTCGTAAGTGCTGTTGACCGACATGTTGCGTGCAACTCACATACGAGTCATGATTGTGATGATGATAATTTAATTGCCGCGAAAGAGGCAAATCACTGTTGATTAAGTCAATTCTGAATACTATTTCATTTTCGAATTCAAATTACAATTGTGATGCGAATTGTATATAGAACGATTTCTTGTGTCAAATTCGAGTCGTCTCGGCTACTCCTTGTTTCAAATGGTTCAAATGAATTGTAATTGCTCACTTCCGAAGTATACTGATAAATACAACTAATTTTATTCTGAAAATTCTCTGAAAGAACGTCAATCTACGTCGGGTGAACACATACTCATTGATTTGAATTTGACATTGTCTTATTTCTAAACCAAGAAATAGACATAATATTTGGTGTTACCATGAAACAGCCATGCATTGTCAGCCGGGGCTCAGATCCGCAATTCTTCGTCAACGGATGGAAGTGGATCTAAGGAACATTTTACCTTCCACTCCTAAATACCATGTAATCGCATGTTTTGGTTTTGTTGTGCTGCTGGCTTACAAATCTGAGTCTAAGGGCGAGTTTCAGGTCTAATATTATGCTGGGCTCCTCATCAATTCGGACTAAACTCACACATGCGAGTTTAGTCCGAATTGGCGTGACCAGATATAGGAAGAGAGAAAAACCAACCAGAAATCCTCTCGGCCACGTTGCTCAGGCTGGCATCTCGCATTCACTTCAGCGCCATGAAACGGTTGCAGCAGAAAAACTTGGACAAAAACAGTTCGGCACTCATTTACATTAAGAACTTTGCATGCTTATTTCATTATCTGTACATTGTTTGAATTCGATGATTTTTTTGCACACATGTAGACCATAGCATGCGACATAACATGTAGAAGTATCAAGTTAGTGGGACAACACATTGATGAGAAATGAGCAGTGAAAAATTTTAATGGACAGGTTACCGAATTATCGGTTTGTTCATCTTCACTGCTGAACCTTCTTGTTTTCAGGCTTAATAAACAAGGCTCGGCAGTGAAGATGAACAAATCCATAAATGGGGAACCTGTCCATTAAAATATTTCACCTCTTATTTCTTGTAAACCTGTTGTCTGATTAACTTCATGCTTATACATGTTATGTCGCATGCTATGGTCTAGATGTGTGCCGAAAATGATCAAAATCAAACAATTTGCAGGTAGTAAAATAAGCAAACAAAGTTCTCAATGTGGAAATGAATGCGTCTAACTTTTTGTCCGTTATTCCGGAAAAGTTTCGTGGCGCTGAAGTGAATGAGAGATGTCAACACGAGCACGTGGCTGAGACGATTTCTGGCTGGTTTTTACGTTTCTTCCCATATTTGGGCAAACTGATCGACGAATTGGTGATGGTGAAGCGAATCAACGAGTCAGTGAGAGATGATGAAGAGGCGAATTTGCGTGAAGAAGGGCGAAACTGGAATCGAGGTGAGACGGCGAAGACAAGAGAATGAATGAGCGATACAGAGATGGGTGACAACCAAGAGACGAGAAATTCAAGCAAATGCATATTCAGGTTATTAGCTCCGATCGCTCGAGTACTAAATATGAACATCTGACAACCCATAACAAGTCATTTGGAGCCTATTTCAATTGGCACATAAATGCATATTTCGGAGCTTTTACGAAAAATTTACCAGAAAATGGGTTCGCCGTATGAAAAACGACCAATTTCGATTGAAGTCAACGCTCAGAAGTCTCAAGTTTAAAAAAATCAGTTTGAATTGGGATCAGTTCGAGAAAATCTCGCATATATTGGGTGCAAATTTCACTCGATTACCGAGTGGAATCAAGTTCCTTGAGTCAAGAAAAGTGTCTGTGTAGTCCTTCGACTTCTCGATTGTTGAAGCTTTCGACAATTTTGAGAAAACAGTGTAATCGATTCGATCTGCTCCTAGTCAACTCTTAGCTAGTATGACAAACACAAATCATTTTGGGTTCTCTAACCCTCAGGCTATCGTTATTTCTTACTGTAATGGCCTAAACTTCCATTTTCATCGTGCATATTTTCCAACTTTATGTGCTTCAACTTCCCGTCTGTGGTGACAACAAATGCATGATACTCATCTGGGATGGTAAGACTAGACACAAGAACATCGTCAAGATGCCGGCTGACGAGTACAAGGCGGACATCTCCGCGGAGGGCGTCGTCGAGCTCGATTCTGGTGAGGTTCTTAATTGTCTAGTTCTGATCTCGAGATAGCGTACTAGGAACGTGACCATCAAGACATCATAACACTAAACGCTACCCGAAATCAACACAGTTTGAGGACTAACTACGTGCCGAGAAATTCAATTTCATTGTCACATAGATGCGATCACATGTATCAATCCAGATGCATAACTTAGCAAGTATAATATAATATAATCTAATCATGTATTAGCAATACCCATTTGAGCATAAAAAACTTGAACGACTAAGTGAAAGGCGAAGTGTATACAATGCAGATTTGTAAAGTTCGACACAAATTACATGCGTGAGAGAAAGAAGATACAAAGTCGCATCACTTGTGTGATGATTCTTACTCGATTAATAAAATTGTGCAGCGCACAGGAGATGAGATGGGGAGTTAGCGGCGAGGAGGCGCAGAAGGCTGGGGAAGGGTTAAGAGTTGCTGGTTAATCACCTGTTTGGCTTGGGACTCAGAGAGAGTCATGTCATCTTTTGGCACTCCCGGTCGAAATTCTTTCGACTTCATGTAACCAGTCATCTGGGCTGGAATCTCAGCGAGAACTTCTCTTGCCAAGTCTACTTGAGACCGGACCCATGGTCCACTGGACGCCAGAAAGCGATTGATCGGAACGAACTGAACAATATCTCGTTGAGCGTATCTGCCGTTAATGTTGAGTCGAACATCATCGGAATCGAGTTCATCCATGGCTGAAAAATCTGCATTACCAACACCAACAATTATGATGGACAATGGCCAGCTAGAGGCATTTATGATCGCGTGCTTTGTTTGCGGCATATCACTGATGATGCCGTCCGTGACAATGAGCAAAATAAAATAATGCCGTCCATCTTCGAATTGCGATGCGATTTGTGCAGCATTGTTGATAACGGGGGCGAAATTGGTAGGACCATAGAAGGTCAACTGGTACAACTGGGCTTTGTACGCACCAAGAATTTCATCGATACTTTGGCAATAAGGATGAGTTGGATTTCCGTTTAACGGAAACTGGTGGGAAATCTGACCAGCAGGCGGTAATTTGGCACCAAAACCGAATGCAGCAAACCTAACATATCAGATCAGACAGAAGAAAGAATTTGGAATGGGTTAACAGATGAACAAAACATTTGATACTTGTTGACGTAGCGCTAACAAAACGGGTAACTTACATTCCTTGTGTATCGTAATGTTGAATAATTTCACCAACGCTTCGTAGAGCAATTTCATACGAGTTTGGTTTCCCATTTGGATCAATATAGTGAAGACTTCGCGGGTCTCGCGGATCACCATTCGATGCTGTGAAATCAATGGCGACGGCAAAATGCATCTCCGTTCCGCCTCGTATGTAATCCAGAAATGAAAATTGTTCAGTAACGACCAAATCGACAACTTGCAGCACACCAGAATTTTGGTAACGCGAGCTGCTCCTTCGTTTCGATTCGTCAATCAAATCAAACTGACTCCCTCGCCCTGCACTAGTCAAACTCGACATATTCGTAAAACAAGTTCCAGTTAGGTCTTCACTACCATCGAAATTGTGATCCCAGACATCAATCTTCAGAGTTCGATCATGATCACCATTGCACAGTGTTGTCATGGAAATTGTAATTCTCTTCCAGACGGGCAAACAAGAACGCCTGACGACTTCAGTTCGGTGTACCTGTTTACGAATTAATATGCATTATATTACAATTTGTTCGGATTTCATTTATTCTGCGCACGTACGACAGAATATGATCCATCTTCGTTCGCTCGAGAAATGGTCAAAACAGGATCTAAGTGAAAAAGGAATTCGGAAGGATGATTTCCAGCTTGGGTGGTTGATAAAATCCAATTTACCAACCGGGTTTAATGAAGAGACACTGCTTGGGCAAGTTTCCGGCTTTTAATTGCAACTCAACCACCTGCTTGCATTGCTGCAGCTCTTCAATGACGACAATCAACATCCCGCAATCTTGTCGACCAGGAATTCCAGTCAGAGGCTTGCTAAACTGTCGCCCTTGACAGGCAACAATCTCTGCCAACGATGTCTCGCATCTGCCCAGGAAATCGTTACTGCCCGGATCGATGTCCCACACTTCGAATTGCAGCTTCTGGACCGTTTCGAAATTGTAATTCAAGACGAGCTTCTTAACGAAATCCGGGTTGAGATTGTCGTCGATGACTTCGGTGCGAAAAATTTCGTAATATCGGTCTTGCCATGAGTCGCGCATCGAGACGACAACCTGTATCGAGTAGAAAGTAACCTCAGCTATTCATCTCAATAATGTCGTCTACGAACTCTACTTGTGGATCTGACTTGGAGAGAACGTCGCGATTGACCAGCTTCCGACACGAGAGCGTCAGTTCGACAATCGTCGTTGGCATTACAGCACCACCAGTACCTGATGGTGGACCAGTTGGTATTGGCATGAAACTGGCCATCGTTCACTATTCTACGGCACAGAAATGATGATGATGATGACAGCGCTAGTTACAAGGTTTACATGATAGATGAAAGTGGACACTAAATTATTTGCGATGTTTGTTTTGCTTCGGCTGAGATGGTTTCACGTCAATCGAACGGAGCGCCATTTACGAATTATTTCCTTACTACATCCTTTGTATCGAGTACAAAAAAGTAACCTCAATTATTTATCTAAATAATGTCGTCTGGGAACTCTACTAAAATCTCCTTAAATATTCATTTGTTCGTGTAACTCGTTAAACTTGAAATCGGCGGTAGTTCACTGGCGTGGTCAACTGGCTGAGGTTCCATGACGTTGGATATTGGCTGAGCCTCAACGTTGCCGGTCGATTGAGGCTCGACGACTTTGTCCGTGGCCGTCTTCCAGCGAATGCGTGATCGGTAATAAGCGATGACGACTTGCGGATACCATTTGTTGGCAACGTGAGACGGCAGGATATCGATGCGTGTTCTGCCTTTGAACTTCATGTAGACGTTCATCTTGCCATCGTCGTCCTTGCTCACTCCCAGCACCTTCTCGGGCTCCAATCCGAGTTGGATACCGGACTTGACGAACCACTTTGGGCGACGAATATCACGCCGGGTGTACAGCGGACCGTTTCGCTCTTCTTTTGTTTGGATCGCACCATCATCTCGATCTTTGACCGGCTGCTGCTCAACAGCACCAGAATCGACATTCTCATTGTCGTCCACTTGCACTTCTGTCATTGACACATCGTTGTTGCCACGCATCTCTTTCTTCTCCTTCTGCCGCTTACCTCCTTCAGTACCATCCTTATCATTGTCCGAATCTGAGCCAACCAGTTCATACCAGGCACGGACATTTTCTTCGTACCTCTGGACGAGTTGCTCGCAACCATTGAGATTCTCGATTGGTTCCCACGAGTTCTGGTCATCGTCATATCCTTTCCATTTGACCAGATACTGTATGAGCCCATTCTTGATTCGTTTTTTGAGAATTAGTTCCACCTCGTACTCGCTTTCAGTCTCCATCATCTCTTGTTCACCGTCATCGAACGAGACCAACTGGCGCGCCGATTTGTTCGTCAACGGAGATCTTCTTCCTCTCAGCAATGAACCATGGCCATGGATTCTCGACACGAGATGCACGAAATACTAGGAAGTAAAAAGTTGAGAATGAGAAAGCGCAGAGATGAGGGACTCAAATGCGGTGACGGAGGGCAGAAAACAAAGAACGAGTTGAGGGAAACGCGCCAAGAATCTCGCGACCGAAGCGACACGACAGGAGAGCGGACAGGACGAGAACCTGACACACAAACATTCAAAATGCTGTCAACTACGAACAATTTCGACAATTATCTCCAATCGACACCATCTGGTTGCCCTTCTCTCATCTCTGGTCACTCTGCTGTCCGAGTTACTGAAATTGGGCACCGAACTCGACCGATCTGATTGCTGATTAGTGACTAGTCGAATTTTGTTGCCATGGCTAATTTTGCGCCACCACCACAAACTGGCTCACCATCAGGTGCTGGTTGCGCCGTTATGCCGACCACCATTGTCGAACTGACACTCTCGTGTCGAAGATTACTGAATCGAGACGTTCTCTCTAAGTCAGATCCGCAAATTGTCGTTTGGATGCGCGACTCGTGGCAGTACAAATACTACGAAGTTGGCAAAACGGAAATCATCAAGGATAATTTGAATCCGTGTTTCGTCAAGAAATTGGTGATGAACTACAATTTCGAAACAGTCCAGAATCTGAAGTTCGAAGTCTGGGACATCGATCCGGGTGGCCAGAACGATTTCCTTGGCAGATGCGAAACAACACTGGCTGACATCGTTGCCTGTCAGGGAAGAGAATTTATCAAGTCTCTGACTGGTGTTGCTGGTCGTCAAGATTGTGGTCAACTGATTATCGTCGTTGAAGAACTGCAGGAGTGCAAACACATCGCGGAAATGCAACTGAAGGCGACTGATTTGCATCGAGAAGCATTGTTTTGGACTCCACAATCAATGGTGACCATTTCGCGGGCCAATGAAGATGGCAGTTATTCGCTCGTGCACAAGTCGGAAGTATGCAAAGGCACCAAGAGTCCGACTTGGAGACGATTCAGGATTGGTTTGACTGCTCTGTGTAACGCTGATTACGACAGGAATCTCAGGATCGACGTCAAAGACCATTTCGACGATGGTGGTGAAAAGTTAATCGGTAGCTGTTTCACTACGGCATCGAGTTTGAAGAGTGGGGAAAGAAGGTTCGAGTTGATCAAGGAGACGAAGCAGAAGAGAAACGCGAACTACAAGAATTCCGGCATTCTCGAAATTGTTGATCTGACGATTACTGAAGAAGTTTCGTTTATGGATTACATTCGACATGGCACTGAAATGCATTTTGCTGTCGCGATTGATTTCACTGCATCAAACGGCGATCCCAGAGATCCGCAATGTCTTCACTACATTGATCCAACGGGAAAACCAAACTCATATGAAATCGCTCTGCGAGCTGTCGGTGAAATTATTCAGCATTACAATACTAAAGGAATGTGAGTATATCGCGTCGTGCGTTGTTGATGTTTGTCGGGGATACTTGTTCGTGCAAGCAAGTTCACTTTAATGCTCCTGTCAATGTGCTAACACAATGTTTTGCTTCATTCATCTTCTCCTGACTTGTTCAGGTATGCGGCTTTTGGTTTTGGTGCGAAAGTCCCGCCGCATTACGCTGTATCTCATCAGTTTCCAATCAATGGTGACACTTCTCACCCGTACTGCCAAAGCATCGATGAAATCCTGAGCGCGTACAAGGCCCAGTTGTACCATTTGACCTTCTACGGTCCGACCAATTTCGCTCCGGTTATTAACAACACCGCTCAGATCGCTGCTCAATTTCAAGACGGGAAGAATTACTTTGTTCTGCTAATTGTTACGGATGGTATTATCAGCGACATGCAACAAACGAAGACTGCCATTGTGTCGGCTTCCCCTCTTCCCTTGTCCATCATCATCGTCGGCGTTGGTAATGCTGATTTCTCGAAGATGGATGAACTCGATTCTGATGACGTTCGACTTAACATTAACGGCAGGTACACTGAACGAGATATCGTCCAGTTCGTTTCCATGCGTCGCTTTATCACTCATGGTAGTGGCATTCGGTGTCAAGCCGATCTGGCGCGAGAAGTGCTTGCTGAGATACCCACGCAGATGACCAGTTATATGAAGTCGAAAGGATTCGCCCCCGGCAGCGCGAAAACAACGAGCGTGCCCAATTCGGCGCCCAGCGAACCAACGGCGACCGCTCCACTGCCTGTCCAATGAACTGTCACAACATTTCGAAATTACACGATTTCTAATTGAATTCAATTGACAATTGAACAATTTCAAAATTGACGATATTATGTAGATTTATTTTGTTGTCCTTAAGTTGCCATATAGTTTAATATTGTGATAATTGTTGTCGAGTGAACGCGCGTTCAAAGATTAATGTGATTTTAACGACTTCGCGAACAAGAATTTTTATTTAACTGTTACGACTGAAACGTTTCACATATTGAATTATCTGCCTATTGCAATTAATACTCAGCCAGGAGCACATAATTTGAACATAGTGACTGTCTGTATAAAAATTTGACGCCAAATAAATTTTAGTGTCTCCTCGTTCCCCAATTTGAAAGTGGCGCTCATTCGCATTCTCATGTCGTGTCGTGTCGTCACTCTTCTGACTGCCTAACTCATCGTTTCATGTTTTTCTCCTGATTACCATTCTTCCTCGTTGGCGTCCTGGTGTCGATGTGATTGTCGGGCATCTTCGTCCCTGCAGTGCTGTGGTCGAACGAGTGGAGTCGAGAGTGAGTAGTTCATGTTCACTGTTCTGATTCTCTTCCCTGTCTCGCCTATTCACTTGTTCACCTGTTCACCTGTTCTGTTCAGTGCCAGTCGTCAATCTTTGGAGGGAATCTTCTGACGGCTACATCCCAGACAGAGCTCCTTGTCTTGGTTATGACATTAATGGAGAATCCCTCTATGTTGGTCGGTACTTCCTCGACGATGATCTCATCCCTGGCAAGGTGGTCCCGAGTCATGGAGTCTGTTATGTAGCCAACGATGGTCAGGAACGCTCCTCGAGAACCTACGAAGTCCTTGTCCGGGTGAAGGACATCGATTACGAGTGGATTCGGGTTAAGGGCGGCACGGCATTCAGGTTGCCAGATCGAGCCGTCGAGGGCGGACGCACATCAGCGGGCGACCAAATTTATGTGGGTCGAGTCTCGCACCGAGGATCCAAGACAATCGGAAAAGTCATTATGTCGACCGGTCGTCTCTCAATTCCCTTCGCCGGTCGCGAATCGACCTACAACGATTTCGAAGTGCTCTGTTACAAGCCGAAAATGAAGAGGTGCAACCACGTCCATTTTCGTCAAGTAGCTGCTGTCAGGAGCGAGCAGATCTGGTAGCCGGACTCAACTGTTACCGGACATCGACGGTCACACTCGAGTATGCCATCGGTTTCCATTCAACTAAACTGCTGCTCATCGACAGGCCGCTTGTGATCAACTTTGTATTTTATTTATCGATGACTGCAATTGTAGTTATTATTATTTCGTTTTGATATGTAAATAACGATAGAGAAATAAATAAACATTTCTAAGAAGTATTTTTGCAATGAAAAGTAGTTTCGTACGAAAATGCGTGATCTGCGATCATAAATACTGCGAAGCTCTTCATTTTGGTGCTCATGACGATGATTTGTTTAATGCAGAATGAATAAGGTGAAAGACACACTCTTGATACAAGTTGCCTATAACAATGTTAAAACTTGTTTAAAAAGCTATGTTAAGGCACAGCTGACTTTCGCAGCAGAAGTTCTGCACGACGTCAAGACAACTCGTTTATCTTCTGTCAGCGGCACAGATCAACGCGCTTCTTCTTAAAAAGACCACATTTGTTTAATCATAATCATTTAGTCATTTAATAACGACGATTTGTTTAATTCAATATATCAATAAAGGTTCAATCGAAATTATTCCGAAAACAATCATCATTTGTAACTTGCACTAGTCTCTACGGTGCGTTTAAATACTTTGGCTATCTTTTGCGTGTGCGCCAAGTATGAGAACAGTCGCCAAGTGAACACGAATATGAACATCTTGCGGGGAAAATCGATATTAGCACCAGCAAACGCCGGAACAAAGGAAAGCAACGTTCATCGAGCATCAGGACTCGCGGCTTGCGCATCGTCACAAACGCATCTACTAAACAATCCACCTCCATTTCGTACCTTTTGATAGTTTCACATGCGAGTTGCATGTCACTGATCATGATTCGACGCGATTTCTATTCCATGCAAACGTAACCAGCGAGACGATGCGCGATGGTCGTCATCCGACCGTTCACGTATTCATTCTTCGTTCTATCTGCTGTTATCTGAGTAAATCAGTTCCCTACATATCTAGTCGCGTTTTCCAGCAATGTATTGACGAGAATCAAAATCAAATTTATTCTGACATCATCAGACCACCACAACCATCGCCCCGGACACCGGACACCAGAATGGGTAGCTGCTTCGGGAAGTGTTTTTGTTCATGCTGTGATTGTGTCACGATGAGGGCGAAAACGAGCAACATCCGAAGCCGAGTGGGCCTGGGCCGAGGTCGAAACATAGGCAGAGGCAGACGTCATCCGCAAAATTTTCAGTTGAGACGAGAGAGCTCGTCGACGACGATCGAATTTGAAAACATCATGTTCGATATCGATTTGCCGGTAAGTGCTAATTGCAATGCAAAATGTTGAACATGTTTGAAGCGCGTTTCGTTTCGTTGGTCAGGATCACTCGACGGCAATGTTGCAGTTGCAGCCGACAAGGTAAACGCATCGCACAAAATGTCTATCTTCTTAATTAGTCACATATCAATCTAATAGCGTTTCTTCCTGGATCACTTTCAAAGACAAGCATGTCAGCAATGTATGTGTATTTTAACTTCGAACTACTATGTCATTATAGTTAGTTGTAATTCCTTCCAGGATCACCATAAACGAAAGAATGCAGGTGGTTTCGCATTCGGAAGTCCATCGCGACGCATAATGGACCAAACAACTCTGCCATCAGCTCATCGGGAATTGCCAATTATCGATCCTTTAATGATGATGAGTCGACCACTGGATCATTCCAGCGACTTCGCACTCCGCACCCACGGATACGGCATTTCAGCCGTCGACAGAGATAGGATTTCCATTGGTGGTTCATCATCGGTCGGTGAATACACACAGAATTGACACATCTATCATCTTTGTTGCTTGTCGCTCATTGTTGTGCTGGTCCAATGCGTAATGGTTCCATTTCATTAATTGCAGGTCGGTGGTGAATTGCAGTGGGAAAATGATCTCGGTTGTGATGAATTTCATACGAACGAAAACAATGAACTCGAATGGGATCACTACGAAGAGGATGCGATTGCATTCAACAGCGAAACCGAACAGTTGATACAAGAAATCGAAAACATAACACATCTCCACTGATTCCAAGCTCGATTAATATTTTCATCTACTAACTGTCTGTCCGTTTACTTAATCAACTTATGATTTGTGTTAATCAGTTCCTCGAACGGCAGCTAAGCAAATAAGTTCGTAACATTATCGAGTGATATTTTGGTATACCAAATATGCATCGTAAACGACCAAAAATTTACCTTGAATATCGTTTTCATAATTCCAGGTGAGTTATCATATTCAGATTCTCAACGGAATAAAATGAGTTACGAATTTGTTAATTGGATTGAACGGTTCGCGTTACTTCACTCGAATAAACCGCAAGTACGTTGGACACCTTTTCATTGTCATTCGACTGGTTCCGTTTCAGTCTCAACTGTATGTTCTAGGACTAAAGAAGGGGAGGTGAAAATTGAATGGCAGTGAGCTTTAATTGGCGTTACGATGACATGACTGATGATTGATAAGGGTAATTGTATTTAATTACTTGCCAGTCAATCAACGTACAAAAGACTTTTCAATAAAAGCGAACTCTGTCGTGATAATACAAAATATTCAAGGAATTTTAGGTGATCTCTGTGTGGGACAAATCAGTTCATATCGCGACTAGAAGTGTCCAAACGAATGTTTTTAACTGTGCGGGTATTGAGAATGTGGAAATGTTGGATGGTTGGATGGTTGGCGAGGAGGAATTAAACCGAGCAATGGATCAGCTGTTCTAATTGTTTGGAACGACGATATACGTACAAAATTTGACATAAAACATTGCTATATTAAAAACACTCAATCTCATCGTCAGCACGAAGAAAATGTTGTACCATTGTTAGCTTCCTTTCGTTTGGAGTCACCGCGACTCAAAAGTTGTTTGAGGTTCACGTTAAAATTCGAGTTGTCAAGTTAGTCTGTGTGACGCGTAACCAAACTCCTAGATCAGAAATTGTAGCACTACTTTGCGCCAGGAATTTTGGTGAACACCTAAACCGAATAAATGATAGCAGCGATGAGTGAATAGCACGTGCTTAATGATGAGAAAAACCTCTTCTTACCTTTGATAGATCGACACCGGTTAGTGCGTGAACGACAGGCGGAATCTGACTGACAAGTCGCGACACGGATTCCGTTGCGCCTGCATTCTGGCCACCGATCAAAACAATCTCGTCAGTCTTGGCGAGTGGTGCAGCCACTTCGGCGGCGATTTTTGGCAACGCTTCGAGAGTGAGCGACAGTATGGCAGCATCACCGTATTGCTTGTACGCGGCTGCTTTCATCCGCATACGTTCCGCTTCCGCTTTTCCGATTGACTCGATGGCGTACGCTTCGGCCGAACCGATCATCTTGATTCTCTGCGCCTCTGCGCGAGCAGCCTCGACGGTTTGGGTCCTCTTGCCCTGTGCCACCTGTTCCACTCTGAACGCCTCTGCTTCGGCCGGTAGCTTGACAATGGCCATGAGCTCCTTCTCTTTTCGTAGAATTTCCTTTTCTTCGACAGCGATGTCCTTCCTCCTTTCGACGACATTAATTTCCATTTCTTCGTTACGTATCTTCTGCTGGACTTTGGCCGCTTGCAATTCGTACGCGAGTTGAGCTTCCGCTTTCTTCGTGTTGACTTCCGAGTCGAATGTGGCCTTCTGGAGCTGGTACAATCGATTTGAGTCCTCGATTTTCGTGTTGGCCCCATACTTGATATCCATTGCTGATTTCTCGCATTCGGCCTCTCGAATTCCGGCATCTCGTTCAGCTTGCGCTACACCTATGTTTGCATCTCTCTTGACTGCCGCTGTTCGCGCTCTGCCTAACGAGCTGAGATATTCGACTTGATCGAACACATCCTTGATGGTGAACGAAAGAATCTCGATGCCCATCCGGCCGACATCGGGAGTCGCAACTTCGCGGACAAGCGACGCAAACTGATCGCGGTCACGATAAACCTCTTCGACAGTGAGCGTACCTAGAATGGCTCGCAGGTGTCCTTCAAGAGTTTGCAGAATGACGGACTTGATGTGATCGACCTGCTTGCCGAGGAACTGTTCAGAGGCCAGTGTCAGAAATTCCTTTTCGGTCATGACTTTGCACTGCGCCACCCCCGTCACGGTGAGGGGAACTCCTTGCGACGTCTCGACGGCCTCGCATCTTGGAGTTAGTGTCATCACTTCCAGCGACAGTCTTTGGACATCGGTCACCAAGTACCTTTTCAATGAGATAACAAGTCAGTCAGTCAATTAGTTTTGAATTCCAACGGTATCGAGCGGAAGTCGCTCAATAAACGTACCAGGCCCAAGCCCATCCTCCGACAACGAATTTCTTGGCTGTCGACCCGCAACATCCTCCTGACACGATTAGTGCTTCGTTTGGTCCCACCGTGTTAATGTTGCCCATATCGCGTGAGTTGTTCTTGCCACTTAATGGATAGCCATGGAGGGCAAACAACCGGGAATGGCAGTCGCGAGTCTGTTGGACACGTAACGAATGACAGACTCGCCGTGTACGCGTAATGGCAGATTCTTAAAGCGATAAATGGCGAAATTGCTGAATGGTGGTTAAACTGACAGTCGAATAACGGTGACAGAGCACTTCTTTTCCTGTTGCTCGTCCTCACGCCGGTGACTCATCATCGGTGACAATGGAAGATGAACTATGAGCGCCACCCGCGGCAATCGGGGGGAGTTCCAGGCGAGGTCCCGGTACGAAGTACGAAGGCTACCAGAAACAAAAAGAGACCGCTAACTTCGTCATCGACGATTTAATCGTCATTGCTCAACGTCTGGTCAACCTTTAATACTAATTTCGTCCGCTGGCATCATCAACCACCTGATTAATTCGTGCTTGACCGTTATGCCGATCCACTGACGCGCCGGACGTGTTTCTTCACATCATTCTTCACCTGATTGCTCGCCGCGATCCACCCAACTGCTGACCACCTGATTACTGATTACCAATGGCTGACGTGAGTGATTTAGACCGGCAAATTGAGCAGCTCCGAAGATGCGAGATCATCAAGGAGAGCGAGGTGAAGGCGCTCTGTGCCAAGGCCAGAGAGATCCTGGTCGAGGAGTCCAACGTGCAACGAGTTGACGCGCCCGTCACGGTCTGTCTAAACTGAACAACAGTATTTCCACCCGATTACGTTCTAATTGTTCGCGTTTCTCTTTTCTACAGGTCTGTGGTGATATTCACGGACAATTTTACGATCTGAAGGAGTTATTCAAAGTCGGCGGCGATGTACCTGACACGAATTATTTATTCATGGGCGATTTCGTCGATCGCGGTTTCTATTCCGTCGAAACATTTCTCCTGCTTTTAGCTTTAAAAGTTAGTCGCATTTGTTTGTCATCTGCAACCTGTAATCTAATCTAATTAATTTATCTCTTATCGTCATTTTCTAAAACAGGTTCGATATCCCGATAGAATAACATTGATTCGAGGTAATCATGAAAGTAGGCAAATAACGCAAGTTTACGGCTTCTACGATGAGTGTTTGCGGAAATATGGATCCATCACCGTTTGGCGATATTGTACCGAAATTTTTGATTACTTAAGTCTTTCGGCGATCATTGACGGAAGAGTGAGTGAATTCGATACCGCTAAGTTCTCATGTTATATGGCTTGTATTAATTTTTTAGATATTTTGTGTGCACGGAGGTCTGTCGCCTTCCATTCAAACGTTGGACCAAATCAGAGTAATTGACCGCAAACAGGAAGTTCCCCATGATGGCCCCATGTGCGATCTGCTATGGTCCGATCCGGAAGATACTCAGGGCTGGGGAGTGAGTCCGCGAGGAGCTGGTTATCTATTCGGCAGCGATGTCGTCGCTCAGTTCAACGCCACAAACAACATCGATATGATCTGTCGAGCGCACCAATTAGTTATGGAGGGATTCAAATGGCACTTCAATGAGACGGTCTTGACTGTATGGTCAGCGCCCAATTACTGCTACCGATGCGGAAACGTGGCTGCTATTCTGGAATTAGATGAAAACTTGCAAAGAGACTTCACAATTTTTGAAGCTGCCCCACAGGTATGATACGATGACCAAGTCATAAAAATTGACATCATGTTGTTTTGTGTTTCCTTGTAGGAAACTCGTGGAATTCCATGCAAGAAGCCGCAACCAGATTACTTTTTATGATTATGAAGCCTAATTACTAGACTCGGACTTAGACCAATTGAGTGACGAAATGAAATGCGCGTCTCACTTTTC
>JAGGCA010006439.1:52831-66724 GCA_022876805.1 Osperalycus tenerphagus | reverse complement strand
GATGGACACCAAATCGAAGTCGTCAGCGGTCGGAAATGGTCCTGGTTCGTCGTCGTTGACCGATTGGCTTGGTTTGCCAGTGGCAACCATATACACTCCGGTCAGCAGCTTAAAATCGGCCGAACCAAGCTCGACATCCACGCTCCCGTCGGCCACGTCTATGGGTGAGATAATGAAAGCGAGCTTCTTTCAGCCAATCGCTGCTTCAACGATCTCGTCGGCCATGTGAACGGGCTCGGCACTGGAGCCGAGTCCGAATCCGAATCGTACAGGGGCGCGGAAACAAACCAAACGCAAGAAGGCCAAACGACGACGCACCAAGACAAAACGAGCGAAAGGGCACAAAACAAAAGGGAACACATCCAAGTCCAACAAGGGATCCAACAAGTCAAGCAAGGATTCAGATAACGAGTCATGCATCAGAAAGATGCTTTAAATAAATCCACAATGATGCCTCCTTAAGTACCTTTTTCTCATTATGGTAAATTTCGCTAATCATTGACGAATTTTGAAATCGTAAGTTATGATTTCATAACGAAATTGCAATGACCCACAAATGAAAGCTGTCCTGTGGCTGCGTCGCGCCTGGCAAATAGTCATTATTTCAATTTCATATACGTGAGCGGAAAAATGTTTCAACAATGTCCGATCAAGGAGGAAAAGTCGATTTTGTATGATCAAAACTCTAAATGCTGCACCGTCTTCGCAGGTACTTCGTACAAAATGAGCCATACAAAACTGATTTCATTAAATATGTTGCCACTTAGAAAAATTAGGTGCACTTCTCTGAAGAAGCAAACTACCAACTAACAAGATACACACGATTTAGTAACGAAACGTATCAATTTATCTGCGCTTATCGTTCTCCAGCAGTGCACCGAATACACTCTCATTATTCAACAATAGCTCGTCGGGCGATCCGACTTCGACCACTCTGCCGCCACTGAGAACGACGATCTTGTCGAAGTCCAATATGGTCGAAACGCGATGCGCGATCGAGATGACAGTGCGCTTCATCTTTCTGATGATGTCGATGAATAACCTCTCTGTCTCGACATCGAGAGACGATGTCGCCTCGTCGGTTATGAAGATGGTAGAGTTTCTGAGCAAGGCTCTTGCCAAACAGAACAACTGCTTCTGTCCGGCGCTCAGATTCGGCCCTTTCCCTGCTATCTTTTTATCCAGAGAGTAAAAGGATGATTTCAAATTTACTTGGTCAAGAACTGCCCAGATTTCGTCGTCTGTGTATTTGTTATCAGGATCAAGGTTGTCGCGAATGGTCCCGGAAAAGATAACAGCGTCTTGCGGAACGATTGACAGTCGGCTTCTCAATATATTCAGCGAGACAGTGGACACGTCGATATCATCCACAAAGATTTTGCCTTGATCCAATTCCACAATTCTGGTCAGTGCCGTTGCCAACGAAGATTTTCCGCTACCAGTCCTACCCACGATGGCCAGTTTTTCGCCGGGTTTTATGTGAAGATTGATGTTTTTCAGAATGGGCTCAGAATTCGACTCGTATCGTAATGTGACATTCTCGAAGTCAATTTTTCCATCTCTTGGCCAGTCTTCAGGTACTGTCGATTCATTTTCGGGCCTTCCCTCCCTGTCAAGCGTGGCGTAACTGCGCACTCTTTCTACTGCACTGAAATACATCTCAACGCTTGCCAAGTTCCTTACCAGCCAATTCAAATAAATGGGCACCAGCAGAGTATAAGCCATGGCGATACCGACAAAGGAAGAGCTCACATTTCCATAGATAGCCGCAGTTATGGCCGACAGAGTTGCCGCAAACAGTATTACACCTCCGAGATAGTCCAGAGCAATGCCCAACCAACAATTGGCACTGTTCACCATCAGGAAAGCCTGGTTATTAGTGTTGATGTAGTCGAAGAGGTCCCTGGAGAATTTGTCTTCAGTCTTGAATGCGCGAATTGTTGTCAGACCAGAGAGCGTTTGATTCAGGTGTGAGAAGATGGGCGACTAATAGAGAATAGATGAATAGATGGAATGATTAGATTTGAGCGCGCATCACTGATTTGGTAATCGTTGCGATTATCGGACATGCGTTCAAATTAGAGCACGGGGATTCCCGTTGGGGAGACAATCAGCACGTGCAACGTGAATCACCGTCCCGCAATTTATGCGATTGTCTCCAATTGTTTTAAATAACGATCAGAGTTGCTCGATAAACTGGTGACGTGATATCGTCATCACTGTAATCTGTTCGCTGCTGTGCCCACCGACCATCAACAGTCATCTCAAGTTTGGTTGGCAATCAGCGAGCGAGGTAAGTGAAGCACAATCTTAAGCTTATCACTACGCAACGAGTCATCTCAATGCTTAATTAGAGGTAGTTCGAGGTATTCGTACTTGTAGTTAGAGGTAGAGATCTGTATTTTGATACCTTTGTGATGCTGTCCAGTCTCTGGAGTTCACGAGATGTGAAACGGAAAAAGTGCTGTAAGAAGTAATAGACCATCACGATGGGAACAGCGAAAAGGATGAACCACGGGGTCAAAACCATATCGATGATGATTGCAGAAGCGCAAAGGAGAACAAATCGCAGAAGAACTGGCAACGTGACTGGAATTTTTTTGTCGATTGTCGCGATATCTGCACTGAAGCGATTCAGTATTCTTCCAATTGGTGTGGACTCGAAAAATTTCATCGGACATCGGATTAAGTTCTGGAGCATCCGATGGTGAAGAATGCGAACTGCACGCAGTGATGTCAACTGCGCTGTCACGTTGGTCAGCAGGGATATGGCAATGGTAATCGAGGACAACAAGGCGTATCCAATTATGTAGTAATGCAAGTCGCTGTTGACAGACGTCTTGTTCTTTGCGCCGTCTTCTTCCGTCTGCGACCACTTAGCCAGCCAAAAATCAGTACCAACTTTCAATCCTTGAGTAGTGGCGATGAGAATTACGACGAGTATTGACAGAACAAATGAGCAGGCACGGAAATAGCTGAAGTAGACTTCTGTAGACAATGCGCCAGTCTCTCTGTCTTCTTCTTTGACGAGTCTACCAGCTTGATCTTCCTTTGATGATAATGGCTCTGTGAGCGAACCAGCAGCAGCCACTTGAGAACCATTCAACTCTTCAACTCCGTTTTCTTTCTCTTCATCTTCTTTAATGATGGTTTCAGATACTGAAGACACTCGTGATGTCATGCGAGAATAACCTCTTGGAAACGCTGGACGCGTTTGGCTAGTGATCGACTCGGATCGTGTGATACCGGCCGTCATGGAGCTGTCGTGTGATCGCAGTCTCAGATATGATTGTGGCTGCGGAGGACTATGAGCAGGATCGCCTGGATCAGGGGATTGCGGCAAATAGTCATCGTGGTCACCGCAGTCATGGAGGGGCAAAGGCGTTGACGGATCGTGGCTAACTTGACGATGGTAATAGAGAGACCTCGGTCGATTTTGGGGCTGAGTTTTCGGTACCTTTCGGAACGACACTCGTTTCGATATGCGACGCTGCAGTTTGTGCCTTTCTTTCGCAGTCTTCGTTTCTTCTGATACCATATTCTTTTGCTCCTCATCCTCGTTTCGTGTCTTCCACAGTTCACTAATGTGTGGATCTTTCATCTGTATCTCTTCCAAAGTGCCAGCGTGCTTAACTCTACCCTTATCCATCACTATGACTTGACTAGCTTCCGCCATGAGTTCCGGTTTGTGTGTCACTAAGATGACGGTTCGATTTTCTTTAAGGAGGAGCCGTTTGATAGCATTTTCGAATACATGAGTGCCAACATTAAGGTCGAGAGCAGAGAGGACATCGTCAAGAATGACTGTTTTTGTTCGCGCATATATTGCTCTTGCCAACGCGATCCTCTGTTTTTGCCCACCCGACAAGTTGATCCCATTTTCACCAATCTCATTGTCGTCGCCCGCCGGCAAAAGGTCGATGTCTTCCTGCAAACAACAAGCCGAAATCACTTTCCGATATCTTCCGCACACATAGTCAGATCCGAAGAGGATGTTTTCGCGCAGTGTCGTATTCAGAAGCCATGGTGATTGTGGCACAAAAGCTACTTTTATATTCGACAAGGACCATTCGATGTTCCCACTCATTGTCACCATTTCACCAAGAAGAGCTGATATCAGAGAAGTCTTTCCACTACCTAGAAGGAATGAATCGGTTGTATAAAATCACAGACGGCTAGTTCCAATCACAGAAGCAACTTACCCACAGGCCCCGTTACTACAGTCAATTTGCCGACTGGAATTCTGATATTGATATCCTTGAGAAACGGGTTCTGCTGAATGTCCCAAGTGAAATTACCATCCTTGATCTGAACTGCATAAGGTGAAGTGTCGTTTGAACTCTCCATCATTTGAACCTTTTTGCATTGAGCAGCTTGGCGAGATGCTTCGGTCAGCTTTGCTTTCATTTCGTTGTCGTTCACATGTAAATAAACACTCCCAGAGTCTGCCTCGAAGTGCACTACAGATGACGGTCGCTTGTGAACTCGCCAAGGCACCGAACAGTCGATTTCCGGTTGAGAAAAGAACTCGACAAGCCGCTTGGTGCTGACAAACGCATTGATGGCGATCGGGATGACGAATGGAATGATGTAGAGCGGGACGGTCAGTTGGTTGAATAACGCGAGGCCGGTGAAGACCTTGTCTGGCGTCAGTGAAGATCCTTCAATTGCCGAATAAATGGAAAAGGTCACCAAAGTTACAATGATGGATGAGGTTTGTGTAAGAAACGTGTTGAGGGCCACATGGAGAGCGTCACTGTTACAAGAGATGATAATGAGAATAACGTGTATGAAGTTATGATTAAGTAATCAGAGGCACTCATCTGACTACTTGCGTACCTTCTTAGTATCCTTAGCTCTTTGTCTCGAATATTTTCGATTGCATTGGCAAACGCAATTTCCCATCCGAGTAGTTTTAGTAGTTTGATTCCCATCAGCATCTCGCTCGTTTTGCGAATACGTTCATCGGTGACTTTCTGGAAAAACAAGAACACCATTTAGCACACCATTTAGCGCAACAGTTTCAAGGGAGACCAAGTAACTCATACCAATGCCTTTTTCTGGATCTTGGACAGTCGGGTACACAGCCAATACTGAATTGGAGCCAAAATATAGATCGTGGCCGCTCCGATTACGGCGCTGTACCCGAGGTGATAGTACAGCAAAACCAGTAAGAGCACAATTTTGAAAGGAACGGCCCATAAATAATGGCCCATTGAGAACAACAGCATCATGTTGAAGGCATCATTGGACATGTGATTGACCACAGATCCGGCGTCGACAGCGCTTGATGATTGCGTCATTCTCAGCGCTTTATCATAAACCAGACACTGAAATGTTCACTACGATTAATTCACATAGAGAGCAATCGTGGTTGAGCAACTTGTTGGTGTTACCTGGATGGCTGTTCGTAAATGCATGCCTTCTGCGATGGCCAAGTGATTGAAGTTATTGGAGAATGTACTTTGCAGAAATGTTGCAATCAGCACAACGAAAGCGATGACATAGCCATTTGAGAAAAATTCGGAGATCGAGGTAAATTCCAGCTGCAACAAGAAAACACATCAATAAGGATAACTGGAGAGGAAGAAAATCTACAAACTCACATTGATCCTATTCTCTTGTGAAAGCTCGCCTGCGTCATTTCTGTCCACTCGCTCGACAAACTTGAGAATGACACTGATGGACAGCGGTCCAACTAAGCCAAATAAATCAGCCAGGATCTTGATAACACCGCCAACTGCAAGACTAGCGCGGAAACTGGCACGGAAAATGAAGATCGTTAATAAAAGCGTCTTCACAGGCCTGAATGGCATCACTCGCATCACTCACGTTTTCCAGTAACATTTCCATAATGATATCGACGAGCCGAGAGCTTCTGAGCGGCTTTTCTCGTCCAGGTAATTAACGTGGAAACGTTGAAATTGATACTCAGCCAATTCTTTAGATGGCAAATATCCCAAATCGTCGAGCTCCAAAGGACGACTGTAACCCAGACGTAATATTGGAAAAAACCACGAAAAAGTGGCCTTCGATATGAATGACGAGTACGGGTGCCGATATCGAATATTTTCAGGCACTTTCTCTGTGTCGCTCGACGTATCAACACTGCCATTGTGAGTGCAATAATCATTCTGAACGAGAAACAAGGGGAGCTCGTTAATTAGGTAGTTAGGCTCACGAGACGCAGTCTACGCGATTAAGGAAGTGCGTGACTTACATGCTTGAAGATGTGCAGGAAATCGCATAGCGAGAATGTTGCGTAAATGAGAACGAGCAGGATTTGCAGTGTCGGTTGCAGATGCGAAATTTGTGCGCCCGCGTCCAAGTAAATGACAAGTTTTCCGACCGTTGCAGATATGCAGATTAACCAGTAAATGAAGGATACAAGAAACGAGTACCGGATGAACTTTTTGCGACTCTGAATACGACGGTAATAAACAAGTGACATGAGGGATGTCGCGATGAACATTATCGATGCTGTGAGCTCGTTGAATAGCCATGGTGAGAAGTCGAGCGACACTAATTTTCTGTCAAAGAGCACTGATTCGGCGATGCTTCCTAAATAGATGATGATCAGCACGACAGTGAACACGCAGCGAAATGAATTATCACGATATGTATTTGGTACGTTGGGCGACGATCCCTCTGTTGGACCATCAACTAGAACATGATTGCCGTTCTTCAGGCAGTTTACTTCATCTTCATCGGGGTTCACTTTCTTTTCGTCTTGATGATCCCGATAATCTTGTTTTGGCGAATGTCTTAGCTTCGGGACCAGCCGACGGAAACTGATGAAGATGACGACCACAAGAAACGTGACGCTCGCAATCAAATTAAGCAATACGGATGTGTAGTTGATGAGACAAGCACGTTCGACAAAGTTGGCGGCGTTTCTTGAACCAAAAGTATGGTTGAGGTGTTTGGCTTGCAGGACATCAACCAGAATATCGCAGAACATGTTGCGAACACGGCATAATAAGACGCAAACAACTATCTATAGAAATTTCAACCTGTCCATCACTTGGGATGCGACACTTGACAATCTTTCACTTTGCCAAGCAAAATTCGAGGATAATTGTCAGATGATTAGTGTACCTCCCGCGACGAATCACCCACATGCATCGTTTCCGGTCTGAATGCGTTACACGTCCGTAGAATTTGCACCGTTTAAAGCCAATATAATCGTAATTGTTTCGACTTATCACTTGTTTACATTAGTCTTGGAAACTGAGCTCAACCTTATACATGGCCTTAGCGCCTGATAAACGGCTGTCGAAGTAAGAAAGTTCGAGTGTGTGCATTTCGCAATGACGCTGCCATTATCTGATGATGAAGCGGCAGCGCAACTTCGCACTAAAACCGGTGGGGTTTTACCAAACAGTTAAAACGCTGAACGGGCTTCAATAACTAAGAACTGATCACCTGTCAGTGGCATGCAAGTAATAGTTATAAGTGGTAGCACAAGGTTTTCGAGGTAGTCCATAATGAGACGGGTCTTCATTGGAGATGCTCTGTGCCGTGCTCTGTATGCACGACAACATCGTCAAGTTTAGGAATTTTCCGAGGAATCAGACAGGCGATATCACATTCGAGACGACATTCACGTTCCTTGAAATCACCGTCAGTCGTGTAACTCTGGCGCAATACCCAAATCTGTTGAGTATCTTCTCATCTCATATCTTGCTCAGCTAATTTCCGCGTGGAGACCTCACGCGAACATGCCGATAAATCGGCTTTGTCGATAAGTTTTTCGCATGTTCTTTATCGTCGGTGGGCCCGGAGGAATGTCAAGTGCATTATCTCTCTGTTACTCAAGCTGCATAGCATCATCAGATCGACTTTCGCTTTAGATGCATGCCGATGGCATCGGCCCGATGCACAGACACGAACCGAAAACCGGCCGTCGAAAAATAAACATCATTATTCTATTTAGAGACGTGACAAAATTCGCCATTCACAACCAGCATCAGCAATCGCTGATAAATAGGAAAATATGCCTCAGACTCTTTAAAAGTGATGCTAATTGTATGTGGTTAACAAACGCGTTTGGCTCACTGTGTGACCCAGCATAAAATTCATTCTCGATCACGTCCTTGAGTGGATCTTTTGTCCGGTTTGTATTTACGGCTCTCTGGCATGCCATTCATTTTGGAGACTTCACTTCAAATACATACATACATTGTCATTTCATGTATGTGCTGTGTTTATGTAAGAATGATCATAACTCTACTCAATGTGTGTCAGATACATGAGTGGCATCTGGTAATAATGAAACTAATGATGCAGTTTGTTTTATCACTCGCTAACCATGTAAAAGTGATACGACTACACTCTGTAATTCGAAACAGTCTCTAGAAAAGGACTCGAGTTGCCCATGATGTAGGCATGCAATTAAATAGGACGCGCGCCGGTCCTCGTGATATTTTTTCTGCCTGTACCCTGTCATCGGGACTCATCAAGTGCCGCGAAAACGTTTTTGTGAGATATGGAACATTCTCATAGTTATTTGTAATGAGCGAATTGCTTGCCAAGTGTTCGACACGCTTAGTGCCAAGCAGCTGTTAACTTGGTCGTTCCGTTTTGCAGCAAAATTTAGTTTTCGCTACTAGCAATGATCTGCAGCACTGCCAACAAAATACACTCACAGACGATGAGCAAGCACATCACTAATGTCTGTTATTTTCTTTTATTACTTCTTATACGTGTATAAAATAATTTCAAACAATCTAACTATGATCACCTTACTGGCACAGAAGAAAATCAACATTTGAGCTTTCGTTGCTGCTATACCACAAAACGAATTGGAATGCATACAATCAGAAAAGTGCAAACAACTCAACCAGCATGAGGAAACCGTCGAAGATCTTTAAAGCTGTGTCGATCACAATCTCGTGACGAAATCCTTGTCGTCACCGGATGACTGACTCTTGGATTTCCACATGGATTTCAGTGTCGACTTGGTAGACTTGGTTTGTGGCTTCTCGCCAGAACGATCACCATCGTCGAGACAATCGTACGAGTGAGAAGTAGTTGATGGCAGACTACAATTTGTTGTTGGTGCGTCCACTTGATCCAAATGACTAGAGGCGACGCGAGACTTCGGCGATCGTCTTAATCGCGGAAGTGTCAGCGTGTGTTTAAGTGGCGAAATATCACGATCGATTTGCGGATCTGACTTGTTGAGATGTTGATGGCTGACCGAGTTGGACATGGTCGAATGGTAATGAGTGTGCAGCTCCGTCTCGGGCTGAAGTATGTCTTCGAGGCTCGATTCGAGACTCTTGAAAGGTGTGTTCTTGTCGAATATTGACTTCATCGAGTTGGCGATGTTTTCGTTGCGTTCGCGTTCGAAGTCGAAGTTGCTGATGCCGGAACCAAACAGCGTTGCTGATCGACCTTTCAGTAAAAGCTTCTCACGCTCGCATAGTGACTCGTATTCGCTCATCTTACGATCGAACAGACGCTATTCAGAGGAGGAATGATAATGATTAAATCAAATTACCGTCAGAGAAACCATAAACACTAACTTTCAGTTTGAGATATCTGACGTGCAACTCGACCTTCCTAACGCAATCCTCGAACAGCACCACAATTCGCTAGGTGGAACAAAAACAGGCGAGTGTAATTACCGATGTGTGATGTATAAACGCGTGCTCGACAATATTAGCTATGTGCGATTTTTTCTTACCATTGTCTTCTGGCAACTTTGTATGTATCGCACCAGAGTCCGATGATCAGCCTTTTCCATATCTTTGCCATTAATTGACAGAATCACATCTCCTGGCCGCATTCCGGCTTTGAATGCCGGTCCTTCAACATCTGCATAATCGACATACGTCAACAGTTCGATCTCGCCATCGCGCTTGTGATGAATTCCATAGGTTTGCAGTGTGAAACCGAACGAGTTGTTCTTCCGCTCAACGATAATGGTGCGTCGTCTCCGGTCTTCATCTGGTTGGGTGGCGATGTTTCGGTCGCTCTTCACCTTCTCGAGCACTTGGTTCTGTCGTAACGAAGAAGATATTCGCATGGATACAATTCGAATTACTCCAACGATAGATGTGTGAAACGGAAGACAACATCCTTGACCCATTATAAATTCACCGCTAACCAGACCAGAAATAATGTGCTAATCGGAGACGCGTATTAGCACGATTTAAACCGTATTCCGGAGCACTCAGCAACATTTCACATCATGCACACACACGAAATGTAGCCGCGCGAACTAACAGTTAGGTCGGGCTGGATTGCGGCACGATTTGCCTCATTACGGTTAATTGGATGCCGATCAAATCTCGTCGTCAAGCCGAACGGCGAACATGACGTGACAGACACTTGAAGGCAAATACATACAAATACAGTAACAACACGAACACGAAACAGAACTAAACAGCTGGAGATACAGCAAGTGCTCTGCTGGTGCCTGTTGGATGTAATTACAGTAGCAGCAAGAGCGAAACTTTAGTTGGCGGTTGTCAGACCTCGACCGACGCTCATTGGAAAGTGAGAGTTGGGGAATGACACAGTTAACAAGAAGTGAGAGTTACTCTTTCGAAACGATGTCGACGTCAGTGGCGAGCACGCAACAGAAACTAAATAAAACGCAAAAGGGAACGACTATTTTATAACATTCTGAATAGTTGAAGGAAAAATGATAGAGCACAACGAGAGAACCACACTCGAGACTAGCACGACGAGGAGTGACAAGCGGATGAGTGCTGCGGTTATGGTTACGCTGGGAAAGAACTGGCTAAGAATTGCTGACATCACAAACATCTACACAATTGCTACATCACATTGAATCATTGAAACACATCCATATGGGCAGAGACACATTTCATGAGACACATTTCATCTTAGCCTCAATTCACACCTCGTTGATGTGTTGCGAGAGACTGTCTCGTCTGAGCTTGTCCAAGTAGCTCTCACTGCGCTGCCGATATTTAGTGAACGACATGTCTTCAAACACCAAAATGGACATACACACGCAGAGATGGGCACATGCAATGATACATGATATGTGGTACTACTGGTGGACACAGTAAAAATGTTCGGCAGGGTTAAACGAGCACTAAAACCGCGCAATGGTTAAAACGCGATTCCCAGCATGCTCACGAGTTTAGTTATGAATTATCGTCTAAATCACAGCACGCCTCGCTCCGATCGAGACTGTGTGACAAAGGGAGTTCGACACAGTCGAAATAACGATTTTAACGATTTGCTGTGAATAACGAATTGACGTAATGCACTTGTACATTGTCGTCCGGCACTGCTCTACCCGTCATGCATGCCAATACCGATAACGCGCCTTATCAGCCGTGATTACTACAATTCTAACTGCTATTGTTCTATTTGTCTTTCGAATTCATTATAATTCTCGATTGTAATCTGCACGTTCATTCTCATGCATGTCAAAAGTTTCAGCGTGAATACAGGTCGCCTTTATTTTTGTCGATTCGTTTTTTCAATTGATTCGCAAAGGTCACCTGTCACACTTCCTGGTCGGTTTAACGAGATGTGAAAACTCGCCCTCAGTTCGTTATGATCTGCTGTTGAATTTAAATGACGGCAATACCTTATTTTACGTTAAACCATATTCCATGAAGCGCGATTGCAAAATCGATAAGCACCACCGTGCACCACTAGTCCAACAAGCGAAGCGGGCACTAATTTTATGTTTCTAATGACAGAGTTACCTAAGCAGTTCACTCACTTTTCCGGAATCGAGGTCTGCATCCTTGCCGGTGGCAAGAGGCACATAAAAATGTGACGACCGTAAAGGTACCGTCGATGACGGGGACGAGGTTTTGCGGCTGATAAACTGATGCACCTGATGCCGGTGACGAGTTCGGCAGTTGGCGTGGTGATGGTGCTTGCAGTGGTGGTGGTGGTGTTGGTGATGAGGGCACCGTTTCTGTGATGGCGATGAAGACGAGATTGGCGCTTGTTTAACGGGCGATGCACTCGTTGCCGTTGCTGAGGACCCATGGCCAGAGCCGCATCCGGCAGTTAGACCACCACTTCCGCTACTAATCATCTCGCTTTGCGAGAACAATCAATTAACGAGAGCGCAGTAAACACCCAGCTAAGACATGTCGAACTATTCCAGTCTCGTCTTTGGAGAAATATTATTCTAGTTGCATGTTCGTTCGTCGCCAGGCGTGTTTCTGGCGACATCAATATATGGTTCTAGGGGAGGAGAGCAGCCAGGATCGGATCGACTGGCACGAAGAGAATGCGGCGAAGTCCGCGTGCCTTGCGCAGAAGCTAGTTGAGCATCTTGCAGGCGCAAGTCGGATTTTTGAAAGAGTGAGAGCCAAGCACTGGCAGGCGAACGAACCACCGAAATACAACAACAACAACGAGGGAGGCTGACTGAGTGTCGCAATGTTGCAACCGTGCAAGTTATGCCCACACTGAGTGATGCAGCTGACTGTGATGTGCGCGCCGTGATGACGAAACACGGAAGGCGGTTAATTACGACCATCAATGAAACAACGATGGCAATGGAGTGCCGCGATCAATGTCGGTCGAACAGCGTCGATTGATTATCGGGACACGAACGGGCAACGAACGCGTTTGGCATGGTCATGCATTGGCGGTGATGCAATTTACATAACGACCTAGTCACGCTGTCATCACATGGATTCGAATCATCCGACGCTAGTTTCGTGTGACGTAAGTTAAGAGCTCTTCTTCTCAATTCTTGTTTCGCACCCCACTTAACTTATTATTGCTTCTTTTTCCATGCGGCGCGTTTTCTTCATCAACCGCTACGGTGCATGAGTTGCCAGTCATTTCCTGATAACGACAAGCACAGAGCCCTGAGTCAACATGTAATGCACGTTAATTTAGATGTGCAGTTTCAAAGTAATTTCGGCATATTAGCAGCAGCAAAGTTATATAATTGTACGTTTGCACAGTACTCTTAGCTGCATGCATTTACTTGGCCAGTAATGATGTTATTGCGTTTATCAACGGCAAATCCCTCACGGATAATTAGAAAGATGGGAAATAATTCATTCATTCCACACCACATTGACAAAACCTCGCTCGTCGTTTCAGTCACATTTTTTCCCAGTCAATATTGGAAATTTATTCGTGCCGATAACAGCAACGGCACGAGTAACGCAGAACGAATGATAAATTTAGATGCTTTCACACAATTTTATTAGCCTACCATCGAGATCGAGCATGGCCAGTGTGGAGCCATTGTGCATTGTATTCCTATTCCCGCAGCAATCATTGACATCATTCCGATAATCGCGGTCCGTTTTCTCTCGGCTCTCTTTCATCGTGCTCTGGCTGCATCGCGTTGACGATGTCACGAATCGAACACAAACGGTCGTTGATAAGTGCCAAATCAGAGAGAGAGGTCGGCACACTGCCGAATTCGCATAATCAGCATCCGAAGTGTATCGCTGTCGTCAATGCTCTTTTGATAAGACCAGGCAACGCGATATTGCGCCAGATGTCCGTTATCCTGGTAGGAAAATTGGCATTCTTCAGTTTACTGTCGCTCGTGTAGAGTGCGACGCGAGACAGTGTCAAGACTTTGATCATATGAAACTTCTAAGAAAACATTCAGCATGACGCTGACAATGAGTGAGACATCGGAAATATCCGGGCATGGATTTGTTATAGCTCGACTTGTCCGTAATTGGTGTCGTTCCGTTTCTCACACTCACAGTTGCAGTTTTCTGCAGGCGCTCTTCGTCTCGCTATGTTGATTGTCGAGGATGTTCATTTGGTTCTGCTGTTCTCGCTCTCGTCTTGGTGATATCGACGCCTTCGACCATTGTTCTGGTCGCCTCGTTTCTGTCTCTCCATCTCATCTGGATTCGATCTCGGATTTGGCACAACGCTTCTGTGCCTGCCCCTATTCTTGTG
>JAGGCA010006439.1:14614-24841 GCA_022876805.1 Osperalycus tenerphagus | reverse complement strand
CCCCCCCCCAATGCGTTTCTTTTCTCTACGGCATTAATGGGAACAATCTAATTGTTACATGCATGGCGTATTCCCACACATCGATGTTACATTTCTTGTCCTGAGGATCTCGAGCATGTCATCTTTATTTTCGCTCTATATGAGATTCGGTTCGATTTCTCGATACTTCGTTAATGTCATGCAGATTATCGCTGGAGGCGTAGTTACGTACCCAGTTCTCTGCTCACTAACATCTTCATTTTCTGCTTCGTCTTCTTCATCTTTCTAATTCAGGATCTAAAAGATGAGCGTCGTCGAGCACAAATGGCGGCAGCGCGTCAAATCCTCGAGAGATCGACGATGATGCTGTTGACATCGTCAAAGGCGTGTTTGGTAAGAATCAAGCGGTAACTGATAGGGAGCTGTGGTCAAAGCTGAGGAAATCATCTTGAACTTTTGCAGAGGCATCCTGACTGTGATGCTGCGAGAGAGAATCGCGACACCGTCTTCTTACAGATGCGACGAGCCATGGATTTGATTCACTTCGTTGTCAAAGATGGTGTTTTGCCCGAATTGGCAGCGGCCGCGGCGACCGGGTACGAATCGGCGCTCGTCGGCCGTCGCAATCATCGACAGGAACACATTTCGCGATATGCAAGACATAATCAGGTTCATGCGCCCACCTGGGAAGTTGATGATATCGATCAGTGTCAGACGGTTTATAACGCTATTAAAAAGTTCGAGGTAAGCTAATTAATGATTATGGTTTCCGTGCCAGCGTAGTTTCGAGGCCGATGTTATTTGCAAGCTGGTCATTTGCATGGCGCGATATGAGACAGATAACTGTAATTAGCATCGATGAATGTACATGAATGTATGTCAGACAAGCGAGCACGTGCGTTATGAAACTCCCTACTTGCGAATCGCAGATGATTTTTTTTCGAGTGACGGCTTCTACTTGTGCTCGCCTGTGACGTGTTTCGCATTTCCTCCGTTAATTAACTTTATCTTATATTGATGCTGCACATAATTGTAATAATACAGAATGCAATTTAATCGCGCATGTAATGGACTACGATTCAGGCAATGATTAGCTCGTCTCGCAATTACATGGCGCATAAAACGTGTACATAGATAAGCTTGTCATTCCGGATCTATCGTGTCGCAAAGTTATCATTGCCAACCATTGATCGACAGTATCTATCCTGCATTGCAGACGAGGTTCCTTTAATGAAATCCTACCTCTGTCGTTAGTAAATATTCATTACCCACCTATTCGTACTATTCGTAGGTACGAGGCGCACGATATTAATAATGAGAATCTTGTTCATTGTTTCACCATCTGCTCCCTTCCTCTGCCTCGCATTTGCGTTTATTAGAGGATTACGTTGTGCAAATGATGATGATAAGCAAAATGAGACAATACGTGGCAATGCAAATGCCGTCGCTGTCGCCAAAGTACCGCTGTATCGAAAACGCGCCCAATTTAGAAAATTGGAAGAGGGCGGCATAATATTGTGCAATACGTATATGCGCGATCGATTGATCAGCAATTTGCAGATCGAGCTTTTCGTGTCTCGCCATCGTTGTCATCGATACTCGCATACATTTCCATGATCTTTTAGATCGCGACCGCGCCACTTCGTGCTAATTTGCTCTCTGCTCAACCACGCGACATTAATTGAGCGTGCGACACACAACAAGAAAAATCGATCCCGTCAATGTAACTTTTTGACGTGCTTGTCACACAGGACTTGGTCGAGATGTCTCGCATGACTCTGGTGGGCGCGTCGTACCGGGAACGACTGCAAAGTGCCTTAAACGCGATTGTCGAACGGACTCAGGATTTCACGGACTCGGCGTACACGAGCCACGAACATCGGGAAAAGATTCTACTACTCTGTGATCGAGCTAAACTCGAGCTCAATCAATTGCTCAGAATTGGAGTCTGCCTTGTAAGAATCAGACAGTCGCATGCCAATCACCGTCTTGCCTTCATCGACACTACCTACTACCTATCATTATTATGACCACTCCACCGCTACCAGGACCGAGCCATCGTCATCATGCCCTTGTTCCCGCATCTCGCATTTATCACGCTTCCTGCAACCATTCGTATTAATTAATCTCACTGCTGTACTCCATCAGTCTTTCGCGCACCTTTCATTTTCACCCAGTTTCTATCTGTCGGTTCTCGCTCAGGAGGTTTATCACTTCCTTCCCTCCGCCATACATTGTCATTGTGAAGATTCTCCTGACCTGTCATTTGTCAAATTGAAATTTTCTTACTTTCATATTCGCGCGTAGGATCAAGCAGGCTCAACATCGCCAACCGAAAACTTCGAAGCAGCGATTGCACAAACTATTCGAGCCACGAATGAGTTGAAACATCAGGTAAGCGTTTAATGGTGAACTCTGTCACGTGTATTGATATTGAAAGCAGGCACGTAATTAATTAGCAGGTGCGTCACACTGTAAATTTGCCTATGTGAGCTTTGTTTCGCTGAGCTTCATGTCCCGAGTGAAAGGCGGGCTTCTTTCACAAAGATTTAACTCGATTTAATCAAGTCTGTCTTTTTGTTAGTGAGATGCCCGTAAATATTGCATGTCAAATGAAAGGCTGCGAAGTGTCTTTCTTTGTCTTTCTTTTCACGCTCAACGAACTAAGCCTGTCAAATAGATCGATGACAGATGAACGACGCGCACAAAACAATGCATTGTTAATCTTACTTATGGTTATTGATAATTTATTACTGTCTTCGAACAAGTACGATATATGGCTCGAGACTCATTTCTAAGTCAGTTCTTAGGAAAAGACAGCTATTTGACTCATAGTAAACGTAATATCTCAGATTACGGTAACAATATCAGAACTGGGCTCCAGCGTGTCGTCATGTCAGCATTTTAATGGTGGTCTTGCTGATTGCATTGAAATCAAGAATCCGACCATGCCAAGCTTACTGCATTCGAACTTCTGAAATTTTCGTTGCTGGTCATTTGAGAGGCTGCCAAGGAAACGAGGTCGAGCATTACGGGCTGACATAAGGAGTTTTTGTGGATAGCTCACCAATCTTAATCAGTCATCGTCGTCAAATTTTCCTGCGAGTCAAGATGACAGCCTGGTTCCAGTCTCGGCCACTCGCTCGCCTACTTCGTTATTAAAAGCGAATCGATTCGAAATTTTGTGTCACGCAATGGGCGAGTGGCTAACAATTTGCACGAAATGTCAATATAATTTACTTAGGTTTCGAATCACTCTTACATATGCATTGAGTGCATGTCGACTGTGCGACTAAGTCGATCTTCGCGGCGTTTTTTTTGTGTACTGACTTCGAATCGATCTTCTTTCTTCCTCCCTTACTTATCTGTTCTCGATCTGATCGATTCTCCTTTCTCTCTCGTTCTCCGCATTCCAGCTACAAGACACTGCCTTCGATCAATCAGACGAGCTTTTCAAATTAACCGACGAACTCGATCTGTTGAATCGATTGAAAAACGCGTCGTTAGCGGGAGATCACGAGAGGCTCGAAGAGTACGGCGAACGATTCACTGAGCACGTCGAACACGTACAAGAAGTATGCAAATTACTACATCATGTCGCTGCATCGGAAACGCTTCAAATCACATCGAAAAATATCGAAAATTCACTCAATGTGTACGGCCACCAAGTGTTGAGTGCTTGCCAATGTCTCTGCCTTTACCTGAGTTCGAAGATCGCCAAAGAAAATCTGGAAATATTCGTCGATGTCTGGCTGAATCTGTACAACGATGTCGCTCAAACGGCACGCGAAGTAGCCGAAATAGTGCGCGGTGCCGAGAAGCCGCCGCTCTACATGTCACTACCGAAACCGGGTAGACATGGAACCACACAGAAGCCGCCTCAAAACACGAAACCAGCCAAACTCGATTCGGAAGAGCAGGCTAAGATTGCCAAGACGGGACTGGAAATGAAATTAGCCACATCCGAAATGGATGCCGAAGCAGAAAAGTGGAGTCAGACGGATTCAGAAGATAACGATATTGTCCGGAAGGCCAAATCCATGTCGCAAATGGCCTTCTCCATGTATCAGTTCACGCGCGGTGAGGGAGAGTTAAAGACTACTCAGGTGAGGGACAGTTCAAGATTGCATCTAGTATATGTACACCCGGGGAATTAAATCTCGTCCCGATGGCTTCAAAATGCGCGCCAAATATGAGCAGATTTCTGGTCTTCAAGGGTGCCATGATAGCACTGTGCTATCATAGCACTGCTATCCTCATTCTGCATCTTGCTCTTGTTTATTGCCGCAACTAATTTCGCATTCTAATCCTTAACTATGCTGAATTCGCACGCCGATGGATCAAACTAGTCAAGAAAATATAGATCTGATCTGGCATCACTTCCTGCATTGACATCCACGAGCCATGAAGTCGCAGTGTTGCATGTTGCTTGTTAGGAGACACCTTGAACGACCTCGAATGTTTCTACTCTTATTAGGTGTTTATAAGATTAATAAACAGGTTAATTGCTTTGTATACGGAAACAGGATCGATGAAAGCGCGACCGAGGATGACCACCGTTGAGCAGATACTGGCAAGCCGTTATCAATGATCAGGGTGGCACCCATACAAATTATTAGTGTTGAAATTATGCTAAGATTTTGGTTCTCAGATTACCATTGGCGCCCATTGGCGTGCAAATTAAGTTAAAGAAACACCTCTCTTCTTAGTCTAATGAGCCCAACAAATGACGCTTGCACGAATATTTACATATGTACAGTGACCTGACACCCCGAACTCTCATTTTTCAACGCCGGTTTGAACGCGGGACAAGATTTTATTCCCCGGGTACTATCGATGGCACAAAAATTTCTAACTGTCAATCTCCAGATACGAAACGAGTCATGTTAATCGGGTGCATTCTGAGGCCGCTTTGTTTGTTAGCTCAGATTGATGCGTCATTTATTGCTCGATATCGCCTATTAGCTTTGCATCCATTCAAACCACCATCAGAGAAACCTGTGCAGGGCGATCGACACATTCGTCTGGAAATTAGTCAGATTGCATTTCCTGCGCAGAGATCTCCCGTTATAAATTTTTGTGTCATCGATAGTACATACATGCAAAAGAGGAACTATTTATTGAATTTATTGAGTATGTAATTTAACTTGTGGCTTTTTCATGCACTTGAGGATCTATTCACGCAAGCGGAATTTTTTGCGGAAGAAGCAAACAAACTGTACAAAATCGTGCGACACTTCTCATATCAGGTAAGGTTTAGAGGTATCTCTTCAAAGCACGCACGAAATGTCGATGCAGTGCGTTTAATGTTACCACAGTCGAGCCATTAGCGAGAGTTGAGCCTTATCACTGTTAATGCTGAGAATGAGTTTGTTTTAAGCTATATGTATTATCAGCGTGTTCCGTTCACGCGTCATGCCGTAATACCTCTTCGGCGGAAATATTTCACGTTAGACATTATTCGGTCTGTGACGAAAAACGACGCGATGGAGCATCATAACTTCTTTTATAATGCTCTTATCAACGCTTCACAGCGAACTCGCGATAGAGGTTACAGGAGGACGGCCCGCTTCATGCTATTTATAGTCAGTATATATCTAATTAAACCTTCTAGTGTAGTGTCATTGTTTTGCCCAATTGTTTGAGGATTATTTTTGCTCTGTAACTCATTAACTGGAGACCTGGGCGTGTGGTTTGCATCTCCTTTAGTCGTATGCGTGTGACCCCTGACATTTAGCGAGATTCGTGGGTTGATAATTGCCTTGATATTTTAATTAATCAGGTGTGCCCGTCTCATCGTCAGTGTAGAGATGACTCTGCTCGATTTTTACAGGTGCCGAGTGGTCAGCCGAAGAAAGAGCTGCTCGACAACCTGGACCAAGTTCCCACATTCGTTCAGCAGCTCCAGTTTACAGTAAAGAATGCGACAGTCGGTACGTGTGGCATGTATCAGTTTCTTATTGTTTCTTCAATGGTGCGTTCGTGCTTTCGAACAGTCTGTTGATTTCAGTCATCAGATGGATGGATCTAACGAAATTTGTTCGTCATTGCAGGACGCGCAGCAACGTTTACAAAAGTGGACAATGTAATACAGGAAACTAAAAACCTAATGAACGTGATTAGTAAAGTAGTGAACACGTGTCTGACATGCAGTCGCCAGGTGAGTGACCAAGTATACGAATGACGTGCATTTTTTCACTTTTCTCTTCAATTGCAGTATAATTTGGACATGCAGACTCTCCGTACCCGATCTCGGACGCTGTCACCGTCATATCGAGAAGATTCTGGTTATGACGATGACGGTCTGTTGCGCAGCAATTTGGTCTCCAAAGGGGGAACATCAACTTCCGAGCCGGACATTTGACAATTCGGGAGAGGCCCACGACGGGCCCTCCGTGGCGACGGGGACGCTAGGCGAACACGCGTTTCTTTTTTACTGTTTTAGGGTCAAAATCCAGACGAGATTATTAGGAAATAGCAGAATCAGCAAATTCCTTCGAAGTCCTACTAATGTCACTGATCTCGTGATACACGTTTCACTGTCGGAAAACAGCAATCCATCAGGGGCAAAAATTCCTGCTGATTACAGAGACCAAGAGCTTCACAATCGTCATTATGAACACTTGCAAATCAGTTGCACCGCTGACAATATGGATTTTGACCCAGAAATAAACTACGAGTAGACTGCAATTTAGTTAATTAAGGTGCTTGTTATAATGAGCTGACGAACTGAGCAACGTGTCGAGACATTAAGTTATTGAGAAATTGAGTTATTAGTAATAACTTATTACTAATGTTTTAGTTAGGCAATCAATTCGTCAACTGTTTCTTGCCAATTTTTTGCCTTAATTGCGTTAGATTGCAAAATGGTCGTTAGAGACAGAGAGAAATGCTCGTCAGCACACCTGCAATACCATTCGAGTTGGAATTTATCCAAATCTATCCAAAGCGAAAAATCAACGACACGACCACTCGGCAGCTGGAATTTATATTGTCGACATTTTCACTGTGCTTACTCCATGTCATTGTGATTAACTGACTAAACGACATCAACGCCAAACAGCAACCAAGAGGAAGTGACATCGTTTCGATACGCGTCACTCTCATACTCTATCCATAGTCATATCTAGCTGAAAGCATTTATTAGCTAATTAACAAGCGATAAAATTACAATCGGCTAACTAAATATTCTGCAACTATTGTGATGTGATTTCGAATCTAGTCGATATCTTTTTCGAATTCGAAACAATAGGCGGAAATTATTTCTGTATTGTGCCTGTTTAGGTTGTGCTTGTGTTTGGGTTTCGATTCGCTGCAACTGCGACCAGGTAATGAGTGGCAGTTCCCCGATCATGTGTGTGTTGAAGTCGATATGAACACGCAATTTGCTCACCTAACTAATAATGATGAGGGTATTCAATAGCCGAAGCCGAACTGCCACCGACGTGCAGCCAGTACTGTGGTCAATTCGTGAATTCGTTGTCCGGCTCAACATACTTCCGACCATTAACGAATGAATGAATTTAACTCACTGACAATAGTTGTTGCATATTCGTTGTTTATAATTAGATGCCATTCATGTCACTATGAAACTTGTTCAAACAAAGATAGCCTAACGGTGATTGTCAAAATTATGGTTATGATTTCATCATGGACGCGTAGTGCGAGTGAGTTTCATTATGAGACCAGCAAATTGTTAGATGTTGATTGAGTTGTTCTTCCATTCCAATTCCAATTGAGTTGGATTGAATACAATCTTGATGCAGAAATAACATTGTAGCGTTGCGATAACCCACTGACACTCATTGAGGCACAACTGTGACGCGACATCGTCGATTCTCATTGATCAGTCGCATTAACCACGATCATGCGATATTAAGGCGTCATCCGCTCATCGTAAGTCGCGCATTCTAAGTTTGTCTGTGGCTGTGATAGATCTTTACGCGTTTACTTCTCATTTTGTGCTCATTAAATTGGTCCGTTTCACCATCGATCCTGGTCTGACATTTTACAAACATCAATAAGAAATCGAGTCATTTGATGATATTATTAGTAGGATGTCATTCAACCAGGATACAGTTCACAGTTTCTCATTTGATACCAGCTTCGACTTCGACGATTTCCGTCTCGATCGTCTACTCCTCGCTCTGTTCTTCGATCTGATTTCTGGTCGTCCACGTCTCTTCGGAGCCCTCTTCCGTCGGCCTCTCTTCCTCTCAATCACCTTCTTTTGACCAAGCTGGTCTCTTCGTTGTCGCCTTTTCCGCTTTATGGCTCTCCTAATGTCCTTCTTTCGCCGTCCTCTAATTTCTCTCCTCTTCGCCGCTCGCCGTAATTTCTCATCTAACTTCTCTTTACCGGTACTCTGCAACTGCGACTGTTTTGCATCCCTGCTGCTGCAAGAAGACTTCGTCGACTTTTTGGCAAAAGTAGACTTGGACGAGCTCTTTGATGAAGTTGATTGTGGGGCGTCATTTCTGAGTTAGGAATCGATACCGACTTGGGAGACGAACTTTTGGATGAACTCTTCGACGACAGCGATGATGACTTGTGAGACGAAATTTTCGAGCTGGTCTTCAAGCTGTCGATGGAGGATTTCGACTCGCCGAACAAATTTAGCATTTCAGGTTTCGGCATCTTGATGTCTTCCGTCGCCTGTCTTTTTCTAGCAGTTGCCAAACCGAAAATTATTTAGATTGAATAATGCAGTACCAATGCAGTACCCCCCCTACGCTGTCGAATGAGCGATGAAGCATCAGTTCGAAAGACTTCATGCACGTCAAACAAGCTCTCATCACGATTGTTCGACATTCACTGTTGCGATCTCAATCGGAACCATAATTCTGGCGATAATCTGCAATTTATTGTTACAATATTCAGCAATTTAATTAAATCGTCTTTCCTTTAACACATTGTTATGATTGGGACGAGGTGGTGTGAGTTGAGTCAAACTGGTTTACTGTGTCCAGGTGTAACGTACATAGTTTAGCATAAGTAACAGAATAGCGGTCGGAGAGGAACGTCGCGGACAACCAGAACGTAGCTGGTACGACTAATGTGACGAGTATGGCGGACATATCAGTTGTAATGGCATACTTAGTGCGTAGCGCTCAATACGAAATTAATTTGCCCTTAACAACATTTAATTACCAATACAAAAGACGAACACGAATATGCATATACGACGAAGAAATCGAGTCAATTTTGAGCTGAAGAAATGAAAAATTCACTAAATAATAATTAGTTGAGAACAGAACGCAAAGTAATCGATTTCGTCTTCAAATTAGGAACTTCTTGACCGACGAGGTTGCAATATACTGCTCGAGTTACGCGAACCGGAAGCGCTCGACTTTGGCTCGTGTTCCATGCTCGTGGGCAGTTGAGATCTGGTGCTAGTCACGTCCGAGATGGTCGAAGTGATCGGCTGAGCCGTCTTGCCATACGCTTCCAGCACCGATCGCCGTGATCTCATGCCTTCCAAACCCTCGACATTACGTTTCGCTCGTCTCTTCCTGCGATGATGACTGGCGATGAAGGCCGCACCGAAGATGATGGCCATCATGAGGAGAAGCAAGATGAGCAGCAGAATCCACCACGATCGGCTGCTTCTACCATCGTCACTTGTAGCCTCCGTTGATCGTGGTTTAGTCGTAAATGGAGACGGTGAAATGTTCGTCACCGGGTCCCGATCAATCTTCGAGATCGTGCGGTTCTTGAACTGATAATGAAAGCGATGGTTGCGTCCCGAATCGCCCTCTGTGCTTCTCATAGTAACCCTCGTTGCATGTTCTGCCAGCCCTGAACTACTTACGCGTCATCAACTCTGGTTCGATAGGCTTCGAGTGATCATCCCAATCCTGGTATGTTGCTTCAAAGTACCAGCTGGACACCAAAAAGCCGATTGACACAGACTTTGTTTCCCAAATGTCTTCAGTGTTGGCTAGCACGCTTGGATGGAACTCGTTCTTCTTTTTCGGGTAACTCCGATCGGTGAGTGCTCACGTTGGGATCTTTGCGTCGTGTCGCGTCACACTGTATGACTGTATGCCAGTGTTTTAGCCGGAGAAGAGCAGGACTGACTTGCTATCGTCGCGAATGATACAAGGCAGCATCCACCCGCAACCTGATTACCGAAAACATATCAGTAATGCTTCTCTTTTCCAGTGTACTCATGTCGCTGCCTCTTTTCACAATGACCTCCGTGTCAGCGAAGTAGAAGACTGTATCTAGAAGACTGTATCGCTCTCA
>JAGGCA010006439.1:0-14604 GCA_022876805.1 Osperalycus tenerphagus | reverse complement strand
TCGCGTTCAAGTTGTCGGGTAGAGAATTACCGAACTTGTCGCTGATGCGTTGCGCGTTCTCCTCGAGTGGGGCATCATCACTAATGTCAGTCACTTCCCAGACGAATCGGCCGCGGAATACTTGCAAACTGCCATTTCATGTTGGTCTGTCGAGTGAGTCCGGTGCAGCGTCGAAGCAGAACTTTTGTGGGCACGCGACATCCTTCGGGACTCAACTCCGATCCGAACTCGTCCGCTTTCGCCTTGAATTGCACCATTTCGAACTTCCTCGGCCAGAAGTTTTCGAAGTAGATGCCATAGTCATCAATGTTGTCGCTGCCCATGCAGATAAGCGCTGTGACGTTCGATTGACAAGATTGACAATTGTGAACTGTTTGAATTCGATTGTCGACATGACGCAATGAGCAGACGACGACGAGCGCGCGACACGCTCGTCTTGAGATGCAATCTGGGATGTTCGATTCATCGTCTGTTGTGTCAAATCAAGCATGCTACGAGTATGATGCATTGTCTTGCCATCATTTCAGAAATAGTTCGTCTGTGGTGCCTCGACACCTCCAGATGTATGTCAAATTTAGTGCCATTTTTCAGGAACTCTTTGCATATTTCACTAGCAGCACATTGTTCAATTTTCATTTTCAGCACACATGTACAGCTATGTGACATAACATCTGCACGTATGAAGTTATTTAGACAACAGATTCACGAGAAATGAGCAGTGAAACATTTTAATCGACAGGTTCCCCATTTATGAATTTGTTCATCTTCACTGCCGAGCATCACTTTGTTTTCAAGCTTAATAAACAAGGCTCTGCAGTGAAGATGAACAAATCGAAAAATGGTGAACCTGTCCATTAAAATCTTTCACAGCTTATATCTCATGAACTTGTTGTCCGACTAACTTCAAATTTATACATGTTATGTCCCATGCTATAGTCTACATGTGTGCAGAAAATTATCGAAATTAAACAATGTATAGGTAGTGAAATAAGTAAACAAATTTCTCAATGTAAATGAATGTATCGGACTTTTTGTCGAAGTTATTCCGCTGCAACAGTTTCGTGGCGCTGAAGTGAATGCGAGATGTCAACACAAGCACGTGGCTGAGACAATTTCTGGCTCGTTTTTACGTTTCTTCTCGTAGTTGGGCAAACTGATCAACAAATCGATGGTGAAGCGAATCAACGAGTCAGCGAGATGATGAAGAGGCGATTTTGATGAGCACAAGGTGGACATGGACGTGGAGGGCACCGTCGAGTTCGATCCTGGTAATGTTAATTGTATCTCAAGATGAGCGTATTATGAACCATTAATTGTTTCCTTGTTTCACTACCAGTTCATTGATTAATTTTGATTATTTTGATCGCGTATGTAGAATATGTCATGCAACATAAGACACGTTAGTACGAAGTTGGTGAAGCTGCCAAAAGTTGCTCTGCGGCGAGCTTCAATTTTAGTGCCTGATAATATCTCGGTAAATATGCGAAATACGGAACGCAACTCTGTTCAGGCCAGTTTGTAACATTTGAGGGACTCCACTCGTTCGAGGTCATCGCGCTCAACTGTGTCCTGCTTAACCCAAATTCATTGTCACTTACGGGCGAAGAGTGCTTCAATGTCAATTTCATCCGATCCACTGTCTAGCAGTAATTTTGATCAACTAATTGTTGGCGACTACTCTGCCGCTAAATTGAAACACATCGTTTTCCTTCAATTTTTCGACTGTTTTGGAAGCACTGCCAAACAGGACTCCACCAGTGTCACTCACCAATATCTGGTCGTCCATCAATACGTTAACATTCCAACTTCGCATTCCTGTCTCTTGTAACATGCCCGAAACACATTAATTGCTGAATTTTGCGATAATTTCAGTTGCACTTCAAATGACAGCAGTTTACAGTCTACGTGACTTTATATAATCGACTACTTCGAGAATCGAATACCGAGTACAGAGGTACTCGGATTGTCACCCACTATTCAGCGATCGAACGATTCCAACTTGCTAATAGTTACAAGGCGATTAATGCAAACTTCGTTTATTGAACACAGAAAACAGTCGTAATGAATTGGGAACACAAAAACAAGCAAGCAGAAACGAACTTCGGTTCTCTGTGTTGTGAATCTACCTGAAGAAGGCGAGCACCTGCAGAAACTTGGCCAAGTCGACCATTCCTGTGCCATGATTGTCGATCAATCGGAATATGAGCTGTAGGTCGATCTCGTTCTCCCCCATTCCAAGCACTCGGGCCGCTTTCTTCAGGTCCTCAACGCTGATCAACCCATCGCCATCCTCGTCAATCAAGTCAAACATGACCCGCATCATCTCGACACCTTCCTGGTTGAATTGCTGCTCCTTTGGGGCCAGTGTAAAATGAACATAAAAATTGGACACATAACAAATTACTATGACTAAATAACATTAAGGAGCACGTGCCATATGATAAGATCTTTGTCGTCAGGTGCGGTCAGGAAATGCAGGCGCCGACAAAGGTGTGCACGGACGGATGGACACGAGTACATTAGCTCGCTACTGTACTACGGAACTCGCTAAAATTCATAGGCGAAGAGTTCGACATCATCGGGAGACCGCCATTCACGAGTTCCCGAAATGTTGTCCCTCTCGAGTTACATTAACACACTTTCGATGTGACAATGAGATAGAACATCGTCGATTACAGTTATCTCGCGAACATCAAACGATGCCGACATAAGAGCCACAGACATGGGAAAGCTTAAATGCGATAGGACAAGATATGGGTGTACAGTTTATTTAACAGTGCACTAATTAATTTAATAAGCACTAACGAACTGTGTATGATAGCATTATATTGAGATGAGTTGTATTGTTTGGTGGGACATGTTTTGTTTCGTGATTCACTCCGTTACAAGGAACTGAAACGGCAGTTGAAAGCAAACACGACACGAATTGTTACCTAACGCATCAGCAATGTAAGCAATCGTAATGCTAGTTTATCTTAATGTGTTGTCGAACTTTGATTGCAATTCACCGCGTCAAACGAGAGCGGCGGTAACTTAGCATTTCGTGCTCTCCCACCGATGGCATTTCTCTTCTTCCGGCCAGATAAAGTCAACATGTATAAATATATACGATCATTTCCTCGCGATTGGTCTCATTTGTCAGTTGATTGTCTGTTCAGCCGAGTTGCAAAGTAATTCATAACTGCAGTCCAGTTCATTTTATTAATAGGAAATGTTTAAGAGTGCGGCATTTCTTTGTGCATTGTGTGCCGTCCTATTGAATTTATTCATTGTCAGTATTCATTGTGTTGATCCGGCCAATCCTGTTGTGCAAACTCAGTACGGATCGGTGCGTGGTCGCCAACATGATAGAAAGTCAAAATTCCAGCAGCACGTCATCATATCTTTCATCAGTATTCCTTATGCCAAGGCGCCCATTGGTGAGAACAGATTCAGGGTAAGCCAAGAAGTGACCGGTTAAGGAAGTGAGAGTTCGATGGTTGACGACCTCGATTGTTGCTGCATTATTTAGGAACCGAAACCGGCCGATACGTGGACGGGCGAATTGGACGCAACACGAAAAGTGATGTGCCCGCAAGTGGAGCAACGATTCAATTTTTTATCAACGCAACAGATCGATGAGTCTGAAGACTGTCTCCACCTGAATGTTTTCGTGCCATATTTGGTAAGTTAATTTAACAAAGTCGCTTTCAGGGAAGCATTAGGAACATTCGAATACTTTCCCTGTTGTCTTCCGCTTACGACCAAAAGTTTGTTCTTACCAAACATTTGATTTAAAAGTTCGATGTCCCGACGAGAACTTTCACTTCCGCTAACTCAGGTGCTAAGCTACGAAGGAAGTACTGTACTCTGGACTCATATTCGCAAATGTAGGAATATTGAAGCCAAGAGAACTTCCCGGTTCTGTGCAGCATTCATGTGCTCGTCGTCGCTTTATGTCTCCTCGGGAAAAATCAATTGGTCGGTCATAACTGTTACCCATCTGACACTTTCTTTTTCTATCTAGAATCAAGTACAGATTCAGAACTTTCCAGTGATGGTCTACTTCCATGGAGGTTAGAATCACAAACACTTTTCTCAACCAGATGAACATTGCTTTAACTCAGTGCTTCGATTTCAGGCGAATTCAAATTCGGAGGAAAGGACCTCTATTCACCCGAATATTTGCTCGACAACAACGTAATTTTAGTGACAGTTAATTACAGATTGGGCATTTTGGGTATGTTTCGATGAGCTCCATTTCCGTTTGCCAATGAGTCACATAAAGGTGTCATTAACGTGTGTTATCTGGCTTCCTGTTATCGACAGGTTTCCTAAGCACCGATGACATCGCAGCGCCAGGTAATTGGGGTCTCCGCGACCAGATAATGGCTCTCAGATGGGTCAAAGATAACATTAGAAACTTCGGTGGAAATGCTGACAATGTCACCATCTTCGGTCACGATGCGGGAGCCATTTCGGTGTAAGATGAAAGATGTGAATGAAATGGACAATTTGCGATACATGAGTTTAACTACTAAATCAATTATTATTGATGGACTTGACATTCGCAGGAGTTTGCTCATGTTGGCGCCGGACGAAACACGAAATCTGTTCGCCAAGGCGATCGCGATTGGAGGCACAGCCTTCACGCCATGGGCTTTCCAGTGGAACCAGAGGAAACAGGCCGTCGACTTCGCAAGAGACTTCTGGTGTGACTTGAAAACGGATCGCCTTGTGCGATGTCTCCGCGGCAAAACCTGGCAGGTAAGTTAATCGTTGAACAGACTCATTCAGCGAGCACACAGCGAGTGTTGCGTAATCAGCTCTCCTTACCTCTGATATTACGCAACACTCGCTGTGTGCTCGCTCAAGTGCTTGGCCCGCTCATTATCGCACTCAATTAATGACACATCAATCAGACATTTAACCCTTATGTGATTTGTGCGTAACCGGCGCTTGACCGGCGCTTGACCAGCGCAACGGCGATGGCGGTGAAGTGATGCCAAGTCCATCAATAATAATTAATTGATTTAGTTAAACTCATGTATCTCAAGTTCGTATGCTTCTTGTCGTTTCTGGTCTTCTCTGTTGGTACGCAGGAATTGATGGCACACGCGCGCCAATATTCGAGAGACTGGGCACTAAACACGCAACGATATTGGTTCAGACCCGTTGTAGATCGCAATACGACTTGGGCACTGCTCAGAGGTGAGTCTTCTACTGTTCTCATCGAAGGGCAATTACATGGTTCGAATTTGGCGAGACAAAGATCGGTAAGATCGAATTTGAGAAGCGCGCAATGAGCATCGAACTGCTGACTTGCATGGTGTAGGATGCTGGCAAGACGCAGGTTGAAATTTGTCGGTTCGCTGAGACTGTTCTCAAATTGTGATTCCTGTACACTGAAAATGACCAAGAGCTGCATTGAGAGACAGTTAGATGATCACAAGTGACGAACGGTGATGGTCGGTGGGCACTACAGCTCACAGTGATGACAATATCAAGTCACCAGTTTATTGTGTACTGCTGATTAGATCGCTATTTAAATTAGTTGGAGACAATCGCATAAATTGTGTTACATGTACTGCTCTTCTCCCTCTCCCTAAATTTGAACGCATGTCCAATATCACTACGATTACCGAATCAGCGATGCGCGCTGAAATTTAATCATTTCATCTATTCATTGTCTATCAATTACCAATTTCACTGCTAATCCTTTAGATTACCCTGAACGACTCTATGAACGAGGAGAAGTTATGCGAGTGCCATTCATGGCCGGCGTAACAGCCACTGAAGGAGCTCTCGAGTACTATTACCACTACGATCGAATTCGTGACTTCAGCACTTTGGATAAGGTCGAGTATCTAATCAGGCCCTTCCTGAAAGGTAATTTTATTTCCGTGATTATGCGAACGCGGTACAATATCGGTATTCCCCCAAAGAGTATGTGAAAGAAGAAATTCTGGCCTCGGCGATCACCTGGAATTACGTGCACCGTTACAACAACACAAATGCTGTTTATAATCCGAGTCTTCGTGGGTATCCGAACTACCCTCAGAACATCAATAATCCGAACCCTACCTACTACAATCGACCACCAACGAACCCAACTGATTATCGCGGAACTGAGAACAAACGACTTATTGATGTAAGCATTCAATTGTCATAAACGCATAATTGAATTCAGTCAATTGGTGTGATGATTCTACCACATTACAGGCAATGGGTGACTTTCTCTACAACGCTCCCGCCATCCGGGCTTTGGAGTACCATTCTCAACTTGGTCCTCAAACATACATGTTCGAATTTGATCACGTAGGAATCAAGTCGCTTGGTCCCATGCAAGCCGGCGGCTCACAAACGGTCACACGGGGTGAATACGGTGTGACACACATGGACGATGTTTTCTATTTGCTGCCCAACGAGTATAGCCCATCAACCGTCAACAATCAAGATGACCATATTGCGCGCACCTACGCTCTTCACCTGTGTCATTTTGCCGAGCACGGCATTTTCCAGCCCGGTGGCTGGATATCGAACTGGTAAGTAGTTCTAGGTGGTGGTCCATACTATCGTCACCATCGAACTGTACATTAAAGACTAGATTAATGCTGTCCACATCACTAATAATCATAGGTCGCCCTACAAAAATCAGGACCCGAACTACTTGCGATTCATCAGCGCCAATCAGCCACAACCAATGCGAGGTTACCGAACGGCCGACGTCAGCTTCTTTAATGGTTTTATCTGGGAGCTTCAGGACCTCATCGCGACGCCAATTCCATGGTTCCCGTATGACCAATTGCAGAGCTACCAAATCTCTACATTCACATTCGTCGCCCTCATCGGTCTACTCATCATCGCGATGATCATTTTCGCTTTGATTCTGCTTCTTCGTCGTCGACGTGACAGAAGGACGATGAAGTTGGTGAGGCGACAAGGATCAGATGAGCGCGAACTCGAAGAACGGTACTTGAAAGAGTAGACTAATAATTTCCGCATCACCACTACACTAATCCACCAGATAATCAAACAGGTTCCACTTTGCACTATTTTTGTGTGATTGTAACGAGTAACTAAGAATGATCTCCGTCTTCTTTTCTGTCTCGTTGCAGAAGCGCCGTGAAAGAAAAGCTATAAAATTATCGAAACGATATCATTAGAAGCACAATCATTCAAATTAATGTAATTACATTCTCGTATTTTTAAGAATGTACATCGAAGTTTACCAACGCAATGTACCGAACATTAACATCATCATTTACAACCGAACCAATCACATAGGTTCTCCAACTGAATAGCAATTGAAAAACAAACATGTGTAATTCGCATTTCACGTATTTATTGTGCTACTAATAAAGCAAATCTACCAGTTCGAGATTATTTCCTGGCCAGCGCCATTCCGATCCCGACGATACCGCCGATGGCGAGCGCGGCACCTCCAACGATGGCCATGCCCATGAGACCCTCCTTGGTCATTCGTTCTCTGATCAATTTCTCCAAATCCTGAGCCTGTCGATTCTGCGGCTCCACCGACAAGAACTTCTTGATGCAGTCCAGCGCCACTTGGTAATGCTTCAATTTAGTGTTGCCCACAGCCAGATAATAGAGATAATCCCGTCTCGCCTCGTCATCGCCACTGACAGCCAGGTCTTCGAGTATCATGACGCCGCGTTTGACGTCCGACTGGTATTTGGATCTAATCAGGCACCAGGCGTACTCGAACCGCGCCTTCGCGGTGACGCGTCCACTATGCTGTTCTTCGTAATATGCGCGTTCGAATTTCTTCAGATCTTCAGGCGAGACGTAGTCTTCCAGCAGTTCCGCCATGCTGACTAAATTAGAAGTCGAACAGCGTCGAGAGCTCGTCAGAAATTGACCAGAACAGCGTCGCAATTGGGATGATTCACGATAAATGGCATTCGTTGTATCGATCACGTGACCGAGACGAGACTCAGACGCGGAGTGGCGACACGAGAGAGAGTCAAGGCCGAGGTTTATTATTTCTTTTCAGACAAATTCAATTTAAAGTACCCTATGCAAATTGATCTGATTTAGTTTTATCAGAAAGTGAACATGAAGTATCGCGTCGTAATGGAGAAATCAACACAAACAGATCGAACGGCGGTGATTAGCGAACGGAGCTCCCAGAATGGTGACGGTCGAGTGATGATGGTGGTGGCGAACAATTGCCTGAATTGTCAACAACTCGAGCGTAATCTATGCGCTAAGGAGTACGCGTTGCGAATATTAATGTCGGATCGTGACCAGCTCAAATCTCACCTCACCCAGCTGACGAACAAGCTGATCGATATCGAGATGAAGTTTGCCGCACTCACCGCAACATCATCAAAGAGAGCAGCGCACAAACCAGATCGACCATCAGGAGAGACCAGCGACGCGAACAGAGCACTGAAGGAACGCTGTGACGAACTAGAGGCCACGAATTATCATCTGAGACAGCATCTTATCTACCTGAAACGAGTGCTCACCGATTCGGACTCGGACTTGCCGCAACATACCAACGAAGAAACACAACTGGAAGAATCGAATGGAGAAAACACGAGTAGTTTGCTGTTTAGTTCTATTGACAAATCCGATGCCAGTCACAGCACGTTCGATATCAGCAACACATCGTCAAGGATGACACAAAATGAGAGCAACGATTCAAAATTCGATAAGTGGTTCAACGAGAGTCAGTTCAAGTTCTGATCAGCGCATGGGTGCCTTAATTACTAGATCATTTTCATTTTTTATTTGCACTATCAATCAGTGCTCTTGCAGCCGTTATATTATCACTTTTATAAGTCCAGTTATGGTAACTATGTTATCGCCCATTTATTTGCACGTCACTGATTGTGCCATCATTCTTAGAAAGTTAGTGTTGCATGTTGAACATTTACATTTTGGATTCGTACTGTTGTACAGTAAACCAAGTTGCTCATAAAACATGTTACAAGTTTAGTACTACCGTCAGTAAGGTGTTTTTTGTGATACGAAACGCAATTCTGAGTTTTCCCCATCACCGTACTGAATGCATTTCTCGAAGCCAAGCGTCGTCTTTCTGAACAAACGAGACAAAAGCAAGGAAGTGATGACCAAATTGCGGAAGAAGGACTTTTGAAACGGGTAAACAACCTGCGACCTTTGTCGTCTGATGTACTAAAGTGTTCACCTCTTTATGTCGAGCACCCTCTATGTCGAGCACCTCCATAAATCGATCACCTTCATAAATCGATCACTTTCGCTCAAACCGGACATTAATAGAGCTTAGTAAATGCAACTTCCATAAGTCTCGCAACTCTTTAAGTCTCTTGGAATTTGCCGGCCCGGAAGGTGCTCGACATAAAGAGGTGAAAACTGTACTCACTTGGTCTCTGTGCACACTCTTTGCTTCTCTTCGCGAATGCAGTGAACTTTGATGACATTGAAATAGAAGTGTCCGAGCATATTGGCCACCTTGCTTTTCGCATTCTTCAAGCAACGGTAGAAGTCAGTGTCACAGTCACAGTGAGACCTACAGACAACCAGCGAGTACGTTGAAAATTCTCAAGTCGGGAAGTATGCTTCAATAATACGGCATATCTCTTACTTGGTATACAAAGCAAAGTTGACCAAACCATATCCACTCCTGCGAAAAAAGGGCATTGAACACGTGATGATGCCAAAATCATGCTTCAAACGACTTGCCGAAATGCTTTCAATCTGATCGGACAGTGATCGTGAGCGCGGCAACAAATATCGACATTTCGCCGTGATCTGGTGAACAGAGGCCAGAACGCGTTTAATGCGATATTGATAATTGTCTTTAGATTTGTATTCGCTAATGAAGTTGCATAATAAACTGGTGACGCACCCCAGATCATCATAACCCGTCGAAATGTCGCCCATTCCGCACCATTTGGTCCCAGGCAGTAGGCCTGAAGAGAAGAGGACTGTGATTGCATCGAGTTCTAATTGTTCAAACACATTTCGTATATCTGTCAATAATCAAAGCGCAAATAATACTTGCCTTTCCAAATAGACCAAAACGTTGGCCAGTCAGCATCAGCTTGAGTGTAATTTGTCAAGAAAAAATCATCAGGACCGACAATGGTGTCTTCATTATACGTCATCTGGTTCTCGGTCATTTCTCTGCAGCGATTAATAATCTGCAAGGATAGCAACACGTTTCAGTTAAAGTGCTCTGTGAATGCAGGTCAGTGATTGACTGCAGACTCGAGTGACAGCCGACAAGCGGATCGCTGCCGAGGCCATCATGGGTGCCAATCGACTCATTTCTGTATACTTACATCTTGAAGTGTTTTGAAATCCGATTTCTGAACAGGTACTCCTGAAAGGTGACGTACAAAATCGTTGAGTTTGATATTCATTCGGTAATGATCATTCGTATACAGAGCAAATTGAATCTCGGTTAACGTTGAACGTCATTATGATTATGATATTGTCGCGCTAATGAATTGTTCGTCAATAAAACAAACCTGAGTTCGCGGCGAACACGGTTGCCTTTTGACCTTCTTTCTCCAGGTCAAACAACTGACATCTCCGCAACGTCTTGCCACCGTCTGCGTAATCAAGATAAGCCATCGTTTTGTCGTTGGATAGAAGTGTTCGCAAGGATCTTGATGGCTCGAATGCTGAATTTATTTGATCTTGAGTAACAGCTCGTAAAGATAGCAGAAAATTTTGTGGCGGTCTCGTCGGTTGCGGCATCATCTCTTCAATACCATCGATACCATCCAGAATTGCGGAAGGTGCAGGTGTTGTTGTTGTTGTTGTTGTCGTTGTCGTTGTCGTGGTTGTTTTTCGATGTTTATGCCATCCGAAAAATTCATAGTCATCGTCGTCATCGCACCACGGACAGTATGATTTATTGCCGTGACCGTGATATGACCACGGTCCATAATAAGTGTTGTTTCGATTTTTGTAGTAAGGCCATCCGTAAGTGTAGTTCTTGTGTGGATAGTGGTAGAACGATGAATAGTTCTTGTAAGGAGAACCGTAAGGTCCGAAATGGTAAGAAGAATTGCCTCGATGATACGGATGGTAGTGACCGTATTGAGTTCGGTTAAGTTTCGCGTTAATTGAATGATACTTCGGGAAATGTGAGTGGGTCCTGTTACCTGATGCGTGATACTTTCCTCCTTTGGCTGTCGTGTTCCCGCGCCGTCCATGGCCGTAGTACGGTCGAGTGCTGTTGTTCCGTCTCTTGTGATGCGTTGCTTGAATCTCGTAATCAATGTCATCAACTGTCATGTCATCATCATATCCATCCGCATCAGTGTTCAAGCTTGCATCGTATTCTATATAATCGAGATCGTCGATACTATAGTCAGAAAACTGTTCCGACGAGTCGGCCAATTGTCTATCAGTTCCGGCAGTCATATCTTCGATTGGAAGATCAGGAGCGAAAACAGGAGGTGGAGGTGAGGACGGAAGTTCGCGAAACCGTAGACCAGATGAAAATGAACGGAATGCATTGACTGATGTCAACACATACATACATCTGTACAAGACCAGCAGGTGAACACTTGTTTGCAAGAACAATGACATAGTAAATTCGACTTTGTCCACACAGAAATACGACACAAGTTAAAGTAAGATGATCACTAGAATGTTCGCTCGATTAGCTTGATTCTTTACGGTAGACTTGAGCTATTTGACCAGGGCGATAGTTCGCATGAATTATTCCAGCTTCCACTGAGCAAGAGTCGTGACAGTAATGACCCAAGTGATGAATTATGTTTTGAAGAGCTCACCTAGCCCCCATTTAAAGAACTAGAAGACGACACTTCATCGAGTCGTCTGTCGCGGAAAGAGGTCAGAGTAAGAGCAACATGAAGAAGCCAAGCCAGTCAGACACTGACAATGACAGAATATTAGGCAAATATCAGTGTCAAGTTTTCGGCAAAACGGTGCATGATAGGTGCTATCAGCTAACACGATCGGCGTACGTGTCTTTCTACTTCACAGTCCATCATCACTATGTAATAACTATTCCTGGTATTCAAATTTTAACACACCGTTGAGCAAACAGTGACGATCAGCAAGGAACCGTGAAACAATGACAACCGAAACTATGCTTCCCTGCTCGAACGTGACAGGTACGGATAATCCGTTATCATATAATCGCTTAGAGTTCTGTGAGCACCAGCAATTTGCTTCCATACATATCTAATGGTCTGTGAAAGTGATTTGCTTGATGTCACAAATGCGATTTCAGTCATGATAATCATTTGCGAAAATCACGATTATACTTCCATTATCGTCGCGTTATTTTTATGTGATTGCTCAGGTAATGAAAATTTCAAATATATCGTTCATCGTATAGTTGTCAAAATGCATACGTAACCAGAATTGTGAGCGTGTCTATGAATTTTTGGTTGCTGTTGACCCTGAATTCATATCCATACGAAGCCGAGCTGTTTTGTTTGCTTGGCTGTATCAACACTCGTATCAAATCAGGACTGACGGCTGACTGAATATCAATACCGCATTCTGTGCAGATAGAAAAATTCAACTACGATATCCCTGTCAATGCTTCGATTTCTAAAAAAATCTATTAACAGATTTGTGTAAGTATTCGTTCGTTGTCCTGGCAACCTGATAATCAATCGCGTCAATTCGTAGAAATTCGATGAATATCACGCTCAGACGCCTGTGAAACGTTAGTTATTTGTAGATTTTTACATACGAAATAAAGATGAGCACTGGTCGACCGCAAAACACACAATCACCACAATCACCTGTCCAATAACAATGAAAGTTTAATGACAAAGCCATTAAGATTTGAGGAGAATGCTTGGTGCAGTATTCGACACACTATGGTTGCAAAAATAATGAAACTTATGCATCAGAAATGGATTATCGTTAGAATGAATGAGTGAGCATTAGACGAGAATGTGCGATCTTTGGCCTACTTTTCGCGCAATTGGCATCAACACTCTGGTGGTCAAACAGTTATTGGCTGATGGAAACTATCAAGAGAACGACAGACATCGAAGACGTGATAGAATATACACAATCTTCGTGCTTATTAATCTTGTTTTATTCTTTCTTCGGGGTGTAATTTATATGACGCTACCTGATAACGCTGATCTGTTACTAATCGTTGGCGACTTTTCGCTCTACATTGGCTTCAAGAGGATCCTTTTTCTGGTACCTTGGATTCTCGTCGCATCCTGGACTCTGTGCATATATTTGCGGTTTCTCCTTTGCGACAAGAAGACGTATTCCTGGTTATTGATTATTTGGGCACTAAAAGACCCGTTTAAGCATCTTCCGAAATATGGACTGCGTGACAAGAAATCGTGCTCTCAGTTGGTGAACAGATCTAAGAGAGTGCATTCTGTGGCGTGTTTCTTGCAGTATTTAGTAACAATCGTCGTTATGCTGTTATTTTTGGCGTTGTATTTCGTGAATAATGACACTTTCCATTTTTCCATCATCGGCATTCCGTGGGTATTAGTTTCAAGTACCTTTCCGTTTTATGCGAGTGGGATCTCTCTCCACACATTGGGCTGTTTCGCCACCATAATTCATTACCTTACACTCAGAATGCGAATCTTGAACGCAAATATTGAAAAGTTAACATGTGCGCAAAGTAAATCGAGACGAGCACGAAATGACGGAAAGGTTACCTCTATTTTGAAAGAATACAGCGCGATATGCACCTTAATTGCCGATTACAATCGTTTCTGGAACAAAATCATTTTAATTGCGAGTAACAAACTTCTTTTTGTGTGTGGGTTTCTTATTCATGAAGTATTACTTGGCGGGATACACTTCGTTGACTTATGTGTGGTCACAGTGGCCTGCCTGTACTGTTCAGCGTATTTCATCTGCATTGGCCTCCTTCCAGCCCAGATTTCGACACTCATAAAGCGATCGACTGTGAGTATGTATTCTCTGTGTCGACATATGAGAGTGTCCACTAAAATGAAGATGAAAATGACCAATGTACTGGAACGTTTGCAAGAACAACACATCGGGTTCTATTGCAATAGCTTGCCGATGACGCGGGGAACTTTTATTAGTGTAAGCGATGAGGGATTGGCGAATACAACTTTGACATGTTCATGTCGATGTTCTTCTGTTTTGCAGATGGTCACTGGAATGTTTACTGTTGTCATGCTGCTGACCACACTCACCACTTACTCATTGCGATAAATTTTGACGAATGACCATGTAAATAGCTTCTTTATTAAATCTTTGCCGTTAGATTTTCACCAACCAGTAAGGTTGAGACAGATAATGTCACGAGCAGAGCACAACGACAACGCATCCTTATCAATACATCGATTTCTATTCGTGGTAATCAATTTAAAGATTCCGTAAGAATCCGTTGTCTTGGTAACGTAATGAATAAATATGATCAATTCGTTAAAATTTAATTTAATAAACACCACGAATATGACACGCGAAAATTCACGTGAAACGTTCATTATTCGTAGATATACGAAATAACGATCAGCACTGGTCGACCTCAAGACAATCACCTGTCCAATAACAATGAAAATTTTATGACAAGCCATTAAGATTTGAGGAGAATGTTTGCGCAGTATTCGACACACGATGGTTGCAAAAATAATGAAACTTATGCATCAGAAATGGATTATCGTT
>JAGGCA010006436.1:776-17339 GCA_022876805.1 Osperalycus tenerphagus | reverse complement strand
GAGAGAGAGAGAGAAGGTTGACTGTTATTGTGTAAAGTGAGAGCATCACTGAGCATCACTTCACATCACTTCTTCTGTTTCTTCTTCTCAGCTTCCTCTTCTCGCTCCTTTTCGATCTCGCTGACGATCTTTTCCAGCTCGTCCTGTTCTAGTATCTTCATGCGTTCACCGCGCTTCATGATGGCCACTTCAAGGTTCTTTCCCTGCACGACCTCGAGTAGCGCCCGGATGGCTAGTTTGATGGTCTTTCCATCGTCGGCCGCAATCTCCGTTGAATAATTCTTCTCGAGGTATTCTCGAACTGTCTTCGCGCTGCGTCCAGTCGCGTTCGCTTTCCATTCGTGATACACACCTTCCGAGAAAGACAATCGGTATTTGGTTAGAGTAGTGTGCAAACGATTGGCAGGGATCAACTGTGCAGTGATTTTCTGTCTGCTCAGAAACAGGTGGAACATAATTCGTAATCATGCAACTCATCACAGGTCTGTGTTAGTCTCATCATCGCAATTGATCGAGTGAATCAAAGTTCAGGATGTTGATTACGATACCTGAAAGAAAGCAAAGCACGCAATGAGTGAACATTATCAACGAGCAAAATTATAATCAAGTGCAGTTGGTTTGCTCAGAAACGGCGGAAGATCGAAATCATTGAATGACATTCATAGTACTATGGTATCACTATCATCATTGCAAAACTCAACTACGTTCGACGAGGGAGGCCGAAAAGAGACTCATGAATCCCACCTGAAGGATCAGTCTGGAACAGCTTCGGGGTGCCATCCTCATCGAATCCCGTGATCAGGGCTGAAATACCGAACGGCCGTCGACCATTAGACTGTGTGTACTTCTGCTTCAGTTGGGCGACGAAACGCGTGATGTACTCAAGCGTGACTGGGTCCTCGACAGTCAACTTGTGCGATTGGCACTCAACACGAGCCCGGTCGATCAGGATGCGTGCGTCCGCAGTCAGACCTGCAGAACGAAAGAGTCAGTGAGATTTTCGATCGTGCTGTGATCATAGGGATAAGAAATCGTCAATTTTTAAAGCGAATAATTGTCAGAGTCGTCAGTCAGAGTGGTGCATAGGATTGTAATCAAGGCGTGTGATGCTCATCACAGGTCTGTTATCTCATCATCGACAAAATAGCGCGAGACATGAAGCATCCCCTTCCCGCGAGTCGTTTCACATTGTCCCGCCAATAGACAACGGGCGGAAGAGTAAGAAAGCAATTCCGTACCGGCGAACGCCATTACAACGTGATCATCGAGCAGGCAAATCTTGCGCATGGTGCGCTCCTCCTGCAACTTGGCTACAGACTTCTTCTCGACGGCCAGCACGACCACATTACTTCCGCGAACACCGACCTGCAACATAAAACATGGAAAATCATGAATCCTGCTTTTCTTTAGCCGGCACCGATGCGCTGTCGTCGCACCAGAGTTCCGGTTTCATTTCGCTACTCACCGCCGTGGATCCCTTCTTGACCGCTTCCTGCGCGTACTCGACCTGGAAAAGGTGACCATCAGGTGAGAAGACTGTGATAGCGCGGTCATATCGAGAAGTGCCCATCGTTAAATTGGAGCTTCGAACCCTGAGACCAGTTCGACGGAAGAAAACTCGCTGTGTCACGTTTCGAATCGTCAGTCTGTTTCTTGGCCGACAGATGACGGGACCAGCGAGAAACTCGCGGCGCGTAATCCAATCTCACTAATTGCTTTGATATGGAATACTGTTTTCATGTTCGCATCCTTTCAAGCCCAACATGTAATTGAGAACCAACTATAGCTTAATGCACGTCACGTATCCTGCTCAGCTTATTGGTATAATTTTCACAACGAACAAAAAAACAAATATAATGCATTCGGCAGATGTGCGTGCTTGTCACGGTCTGTGAATTTGATTTATTTATTTCGATCTATTCAATACTTATTTTCACATTGGCTGTACGTGCGAACTCATTTAAATGGAGTCCATATCATGTTTTCCTAGTTAACGGAGACATTCAAATTCGTCATTTCTATTGCTAGGCAATTCTTTTTATGGCATATTACTGCTTTTTTCATCATTCAAGTTTGTCAAATAATAGTTATCAGTAATGAATGACGTAACGCAACTAGTTTGCCACTCAATGTCGTTACTTAAATTGCCGCCAATATGACCTTTATAAACCAGAGAGAAGAGCGTGATCAACGTTCTATTGTGTGTCTGCGAAATTTCAATTAGGATTTAGGATGAATCCTTGCGGTTGATCAAATGCACAATCAAAACTATTACATCTACGTGATACGAAATCCTGTCGATTCTGTAGTTGTCCACGTCTTTTTGCGATCTGTTACAGCACAGCTCATATGGTAATCGTAGCAATCAATTAAACGAGTTACTTGGTACGGGTTAACTGCGTATACATGAGAAAGAGAAGGCGAAAAAGGTGAAACAGCTCCAATACACTTGAAACAACTGCAGTCCAGTCAAACAGGTTTGCGAATTCATTTAAATTCACGGTAAATAAATTTTCAGGTAAAGTCCGTTATATGCCAGAAAGGGAAAAGGAATGAAAATACCGTTAACGGTATTCCTACAATATAAGGTTTGGTTGCTTGTTGCTAATGCCGATAAATGTAGACGACTTCTCCTTGAAATTGACACACCAGACTTAGGAGAACTCTACTCCTTAAAGGGAATGACTCAACAACATTGCTTGTTATCGTGTAACATGCAATTAATAGAGGCAATGCGATTGCAGGTGGTGAGAATTGATTCGCAAGTTCGCTCATTAAGAAACTCGTTGCATGACAACTATAATAACGAAGCTCGCAAAGTGCGAAATATGCAAATATTCGCAAAAGTTAATAAATGACACCGGATGAGTGGCAGCCCAGTTACCGAAAGCGTTATTTCTGGAGCGTTCTCTTCTAGAATGCGTCTCTGACTCGACGAGACGTCGTCAGCATTGCAGTTGACAATATTCTTGGAAGAGAGCAATTCACTCAAACTGATCGTGAGACTGGGCTATATGGAGTAAACAAGAAGTGCCTTCAAGTCATGCTCTGTTCAATTACACTATAACTATGCTACTCTGCCAGTCGGTCCCACACACATGCCGTTAGATAAGATGCCCAAAATAGACAGCATCTGTCACTCGCCATTTCTTTGGCTCGTTTCGCCTCATCCTCTGGCTCGACATCTCTCAGTACCGTAACGAAAATCTGAAACAGCAGCGGTAAAACCCGGTTACGTCTCCAGATAAATTAAGATGCATGTCGCGAAGAGACCATCATTTACCGATGGCAATTGTCGAGATGAATTTGCGTCAATTAGGCTTAATCGCAATGGAATCTCGCAACGGAGAATATTTTCCCAAACTGCATCTGCATAGAGCAGTCAGTACATCAGAATTCGGTTAGTTAGTTAGTTAGCATCCGCTCTGTCGATGCCACATCCGAATCCCTGATTGAAATTCCCCGATATCCCACACGTATTGATGGAACACCAATACCATAGATTTGGTAGGAGACAGCAGCCAAAAGCAGCCAATGAGCGCTACCAGAACCTCAGCGGCACAACACAGACTCAGCAGACTTCGCAGTCGGTTGCGCACCAGCATCTAACCATAACCATTGCGTCGGTCGCGTCCCATCAGCAAGACGCATTGTATTGTTTGTCTGACTGTTTTGGGTGTGTACTCCACTGGACTGACTCGCATCTCTTATCTCTCAGACGCGCATCTCGTATACGACTGGCTGTAAAAGGTACGTTAATGAAACATTCGTGATAATGATGATGATGGTTAGAGTGCACGTAGCATCTGGAATGAATCAATCAAATGCGTCGATGATGGACACGCGAACTAAGAGTATCTGTTAGGGACAAGGCTGACAATGAAGAATTGATTGGCTGTGCGCATTTGGCTTTAACCTCAATACCTAGATACTAGATATACATGGTGTGAGAGGTGTGTGTATTGTTTTGGGTGACAGGCACGATCCGCAGTTTCTAGTTAGCCTTCATCCGCATGCAATTTGTTGATTCGCATCGCAATCGTTGCACGCAGTCAGCCTTCTACTTGTTCGTCGAATGACCTTCACTTTCACCAGCCAGCAACACCATAAACTTGCCTGTCTACTTGCATTCGCAAAGTGCACCTTCCTCTGTGTCCCGTTAGACGATCTGATCTTTGTGCCATTCTGGGAATTAATTTTGTCATCTTTATCCTGCGCCGCAATTTGAGTGCTGTTCGAGTGCCCTTTGTAAGTAAGCGTCTCGCATTTTTTAATGTTTTGCTTGGTTTGCGCGTTCACCGAGATTCGTAAATCGGGTACCCACACAAAGGTACCCGCACAAATTTTGCACATATTTGCTTGTCTTTCATACTTGATCATATCAGTTCATATCATATTATATCAGTGACTAGAGAATGAAGTTCGCTCGTTGAGACAGACCCATGAATGTGTCATTTGTTGAGTTATTATTTGCTGACGGTAAGCCAGAAATCCTTGTAGGACCAATGCGGATGGTCGTTAGCGTCCAATAAAGGAAGGGAAGGGCGAGTTTAAACTCACCTGAATGGAATTCCGTACGCCTCATTCATGACTGATATATGATCAAGTGAAAAACAACCTACTTGAATCGAGCTTCCCTTGTGTAATTGAATCTATTTTCGCGATTGCTTCGCTCTTCGTCATTCGTGCTGCCTGCCGGTTTATGTGAAGAGCATTCCTGATCGAAATACAAGAGCCGCGTCTATCCCAGCAAATACATACTAGATTACGCTAAATTGCGTCGCAAATTCAACCGTCCAGCATTTGATCACGTTCATCATTAACTCTTTCTTTGGAACAGTGATTTGAGAATCTTAGCATTATCACGATGGCCAAACATTTGAACAGTTACGGATTCATAGGTGGTTTCACAGCCGTGAGTATTATCCTTTAAAATTGCCATTTAAAGTGCATTTAGTGATCGAGATTTAATTTGAAATTGTTTAATTAACAACAGTTAATGGCTGTCGCCGCATGGGTGATCGTCAATAAGAAAGAATGTCAGCTGAACGACTACGACACCCTGCAAGTATTCCACGTTATTGCCGCAATCTGCGGCATTTGCTTGTTCGCTCTGAGCTTCTTCAACTTTGCTGGAATCCTTTATGACATCAAACTGCTCTTCTACGCGGTACGTATCTGATTGCGTTGCATTGCCGACAGATTACAATTATCACTGGTAATTGTGTGCAGTCTTGCCCGCTGTTTATGCTTGTCGCTTCTCAGAGAGATAAATCTATTCTGGGGAAAGGCTTGTAATTTCAATTGCCTAAAATATCGATCTCATACCTGGCCACTAATGACGAGTCATTTCTGCATTTTATTTGCTCATGTAGGCGGTGATCATCATCTTCGCTATTGCCATCATTATGTTCTACTCGACCTATTTGGCGTTCATGCGCCCGTGCGTTTCCATCATCAAGGGATATGTGCCGATCGACCAGGGCATATTCACTGGCGACAAGAACGTAATCCAAGCTGAAGACAGCTGGATGAGTACGTATTTATTCTCTAATTTGCTTTATGGATCAACTTTCATTTATCATTCCTTTCTAGTCGTCACGACAGTTCTCGACCTGCTGTCGGCCTTGTCGCTCCTCTCGGCTTCGATCAGCTTTTCGCGAAGAGCTTGAATCCCGTCTATTCTTATTCGATTTTCAGTTTCGCTGCCATTGTGTAATTTGGTCCAAGTTGATCGATTGCGATTTTTTTTGGAGGGGGGGAAGCGGGCAAAATCTGCGTTAATAATTTCCACGGACGGACGCAGTGAAGAGACTAATCGAGCTATTATTTTGTTGTGAATTCTCATTAATTAATTATGTCTACGTGTACTCAATAACGCATCATTACAATTGACTGGCCGATTGAAATCGAAATTGCCAAATTTATTCTCTCTATTTTGCCAGAAATGACAATTTCATGATTGCTCTTCTCAATATTGTTAAAAGACGAGTGATTTCCGAGTATGACTGTAACCGATTATGACTATGATGCTTTAATTTTACTATCATTGTCAAATTGCTGTATTTGTTAGATGGGCCTAGAAGTTGATCTGATTAATTACATGAATGACTGGACTGCTTTTCGATGCTCCCTGGTTATTATTGTAATGATTAGAGATTTTGAGTAACTAACTAGATGATACATTATTGATATTCGTGATTAATTTACTATATGTGTGTTTTCGTCTGTTGACCGATATTATTATCACCATCTAGAAATCAAAGTATATCGATTGTTCAAGTCCACATTTTATTAATGTGATTTCTTGCTGCAAATTGAAATGTCAAGCAAAGTTCTGAACCAAAATTACATGAATAGTTGTAGAAAAGAAGAACGAAAAACGTGATGAATGAAACGCTCTGTAATTTCTTCCGTCGCCTAAAAGCCAAATGCCTTAATTGTATGCTTCATGTTTGATTTGTCAATCACACAGTCCTGTAGTGTTCGTGCTCTTCAGCTTTGATGATCAATAATTATAAGAATAAAATTTTAACCATCTTTGATCAAGTTCCTGTCTGACGCAGAACTTGATTCAAGACTGGAAATTGTGAACCAGAATTGAATTCTGATAAAAGCGCATTTCGATTTCCAGTCCAACCCTTACCCTCATGAGTGTTTAAAGACATTCTTCCCGTACAATTGCGAATGTCTTGGCCGTTATCTAAGTATGGAATCTGCAATTAGCAATTAGCGATTAAGTTTGCCTCATCGTCGTGCATCCTCGCTGGTAATGAAAAGCTGATTATTGATACAAGCCGATTATATAAACCGATGCAAGTCAGCAACAAGTTGTTGTGATGACGTTGACGTATCGTTTTTCAGTCGCCAGCTAAATCGTTAAACATCGTCAATTTACAGTTTAGTTCGTTGTTTGTTGCTCGCATTCCGAATTTCGTCCTCCTCTCCATCTCCTCTCATCTCCCCTTATCTCCCCTTACCCCCGTCTCACCATTAGATCGGTTCGTGCCATCCAGTTGCTATTTGTTCTCGGTGGTAGCTATTTCCGGTATTGTATTTTGTCGTCCTGTGTGCAACTTCTTATCAATCTTTTAGTCGATTGTCGATCAAAGTCTCGCCCCTCCCTTGGGTTCCATTTCTATTTGTATTTAGCAGCATTTCAAGCAGCTGTTATCCGCTCCCAATTGGTCTCGCTTTACGTGGACATCAGTCATCATGTGTAACAGTTACGGTATCCTGGGTGGTTTCGCCGCGGTAAGTAATGCCTGATGCGGTCGACAAGCCAGACTCGTATCAGACTCGTATTGTTGACGCCCCACACTTGGACATCTCATTACAGACGGCTGCTGGCATTGCGTATTATCTACTGACGCAGAAAATTGAATCGTGTAATCTGGATGATTACAAGAAGTTGCAGGTGTTCCACATGGTGTCGGCCATCTGTGGTCTGGTCGTTTTCCTTCTCTCCGCGATCGACTTTGCCCGGATCCTGTACGACCTCCTTGTCCTGTTCTACGCGGTCAGTTAATAGATGCATCCCTCACGTTCTTGACCAGTTTGTCTGAATGCTTTTCTATGTCCAGGCGGCCGGGGCCATTCTCGCGATTTCAGCCGTTTCGTTCTACGCTACATTTCTAGCATTTGTGAGTCCGTGCATCGACGTCTTCCAGACCAAGGTGGACAAAATTCTTCCATTGAACGGATTGATCAATACAATGGCGGGCGAGAAGAACATTATTCAGGCCGAAGACTACGCTATGATAATTATAACGCTCTGTGACCTTTTTTCGGCTCTGTTTCTTCTATCAGCTGCTATCGAGTTCGCGCGTGGTGGTCCCAAACGCTCTTACAATTACAATCGAGGCTACGTACTCTCGGGTCCTGCGACGCTCAATAGTGTCTGAATGGACATCGGCTGTGTGAGAGATGTTTACACGAGAGAGAGAGAGAGAGATCGGCAATTCGCTAATCTCAATTCTCGAGCTTCTCAATCTAATTATCGCATTTAATGCGTAATCGCTCAACGAGGAGTCTCCGTTTGATTCTAATCACTCAGTCTGCTATTGGATGTGATTTTACGTTTACTCTGATTTCTATCTTAATTTCAATATCTCTGTTTGTGTTTTGAACGAGAAGCCAAAGAATGTCTAATCTGGGTTTTGATATCATAACCAATTAATTAATCTAAAATTTGCGTTCGTTTATGTGTTGACCACTATGTTAATGGACCGCATCAGTCATCGAAGTGCCTCATCCGTAATTTTATGAATACTTAGGTATTCATAGAAGTGAAATTGACAATTTTGTGTATTTGTCGACTTCTCGAAATTCCAGTTCAGGTCAATCAAACAAACTCGAAAACGACAGCCAACAGTGCTGTTTAATGTTAATTGCCAATTGCGTTTGCTTGTAACTAAAACGCGTGGCACACCTTGAATATTATGAACCTACACTATTTTCGAAGTGAACGTTACATTGATTAGATGCTGTTATGTATTGACCATTCCATAATTAACTACGATTAACAATAAAATTTTTCCCTACTACGTTACACGAATACATTACCTACATAGTTACTTATACCCCCGATACTAGTTAGTTAGTTGATCAAATTAGCTTGAGTCTTCACTCATCGTCCCTGTCATCCTTACCCCGGGCATGCACTCCAATGTAACTTCCACTATCAGAGGTCGAACCGCCTTTCCCGGACGCGGAAGCGCCCTTACCGGAACTGCGAAACTGCGACTGACAGATCGGGCATGGTCCGCCGAGATGCAGGTCCAGTTTCAGGGTCGATTTATGCTTGATTCCATAGTCGGAAAGCGTTCGCAAGTCGGCCAAGTCGCGGCCATCGAGCAGCAGTCGTTGATCGCACGGCGAAATACCCTCTTGTTCGTGAATCTTTACTTTGACGATCTCGATGGTCTCGCTCGGATCCACTTGCACTTCGATGGTCTTGTTGCTTAGTGTCTGAACGAATATCTTCATGCCATCGCGGAGACGCAGCACCAAATGACGCGACGACTCGCGATGTATGTTGTAAAACATGAGCGTCTTGTCGTCATCGAGCTGCTGGCCGGCAAAGAAAATTTGCTGCTGATCAGCTGGAATCGATTCCAGAGTAGAGATTTTTTGCTTCACATTTGCAATCGTGTCCATCGGCAGACAATTAAGTGTAATGATAGAGCCATAGAACGCAATCACAAGTCGTTTGTGCTCGGCCCCGATTGAACCCGAGATAGAACCGCTGGCAGAAGCAGAACCAGGTGACAGGGCACCACCACCGCTACCACTACTACAGTGAGGATGCTGATGAAGCAGCAGATGTGGATGTGATCCGTGAAACGAGTGATGTGATGACGGAGATTCATCATCAGATCGATCGTAATTGACCGCCGCCGCCGCACTGCTCGGCGATCGTTTGGCGGCTGCTGCGTACGGGTGATCTTTGCATGACGAGGCTCTCTTGCGACCACCAATCTGTCCGGCTGTGGATGATGCATAGAGACACGAGCCACGAGTGGACGACACTGATAAGTCAAGCAGGTTGACCTCATCGTCGATCTGATTTTGTAGCATTTCGAGATTATTTTGTAACCGGTTCACTTGTTCTTGGAGAAGGCTAATCTGGCGTTGATGATCAGTGAGCTGCTCCTCATGCATGCGTTTACCGTTCTTCAGCTCACTGATCTGATCTTCTTGCAAACGTTTTGCATTCTTGAGCACATTAATCTGCTTCTGTTGAGTGTTGACAAGCTCACGCAGATCGCTCAAGCAATTGTGTTCCTCCACTTGATTACGCAACAGGATCAAACCACATCCTTTCTCGCAAGCGACCGGCCTACGGAGAAGAACAGAGGAAGTCGAATGGGAAACGAGAAAGAAGACAACTCGTTAATTCATGGCAAGATCGACGAGATTGAAAAAAAGCGTTGCGCGTAACCCAATTTAACTGACATCGACATGGACATGTCTGGCGTACCGATAAGGGTTGAACTCGCACTCGTTGCAGTGAGATTGAAGTAACTCGAGCTTGACGATTTCTGGACAGCCTGACGAAGCTGAACAATGAACAATGAACAATGATCGTCATTAAGACCCCGTTTAAGGACCATGAAGAGATCTCTCACCGAAATCGCATTTTATGTCCAATTTCGCGAGGAAATTTCTGAGAACTCGCGGTGCTGGCTTGAGATCGATAGATGAGAGGGTTTGACGATCGACAGGACAGTTGTGCTGACGAGTGAGCCACTGAAAGAGACCAGAAGTGGGCCATTAGTCGATGAGATACACTACTAATCAGATACGACATGAGTCCATCCATAGGTGATGTCGGCTGACCTCATTGATGCAGTCACTGCAGAACATGTGCTCACAGTCTGGTGCCTGGACCGCGTCCTCCAGGACACAGCAGCAGATCGGGCACTTCAGCTCGTCATCGACATCGCCCTCGAACCGATGCAGATCGTATCCCATCTCTCAGTACAGTCAAGCAGATTACGAGCAATGGAACAATACTAGAGCCAAGCCCAAGAGCTCAGTTCGGTCCTCGCTCAACACAATCGCACAACGGACTGTTAGGTGATTTTGAGCACAACACTGCTACAATCTGCTCGTTTCCCTCTCTCTCTGCCCTGGTGCTAAAAATAGGCGATTAACTGAGCACTGTGATTATCCACCTCGGTTCGACACTGCACAGGCGCTCAGAAAGAAACCAGATAAACGCGTTATGTGAAACCGACCAGATGAGAATCTGCATATCTCCCGGCTAGCGATTACCATTTCAGATCATCAGTCATCATGTTTTAATAATTGCCATCGAATCAGTCACATCACACTTGAAAATCACAGCAAAACTCTGCGCGAGAGGGTAAATCGAGATGAAGGGGACTAAAACTCTGCGAATTCGATTGTACGAATACAACTGAAGGCAAACAATAATATAATAATAATTATAAACAAGACTGACGGGGCATTTTCATTCAGATAAGATTAACGAGATTAAGTCATTGCTGAGTGTAGTGTCATGTTGGAGAGTTAAATTTCATTCGCTTAGTATTAATTGAGCGAGACACGAGACGGTTGCCGACGAGGAGTGGAACAATCGAGGCACAGTATCAGTATCATTAAAATGTCAACAACACAGAGATTCCACGAATTTGTCTCGATTAACGGTTCATGATTAAAAATAACTTGCGCAGTGTGCAGGACAATACTCGTAAAGTGGGCCAAAGACTTTGGGGCCCAAAATGAACCGACAAAAATGTTATCAATGAAATTTAGAACGCTTGCACGGGCCAGCTAATCATCGACCTCGAGCATCTTGAATATCTCATTTGTCTGCTGAGTGACCCGAATGAAGGTGGTGCGACGAGACAGCTCTTTCAGTTTCGCAGCACCTGTATATGCGCACGCTGACCGCAATCCACCCATGATATCTAGCACTGTATTCTCGACGTCTCCGCGATACGGAACCTCAACTGTTTTGCCTTCCGACGCCCTATAATCGGCCACACCGCCGTGGTGCTTGTTCATCGCCGTTGTCGATGCCATTCCGTAGAACAGTTTATACTTGCGCCCATTCGGCTTCGTGATGAGCTCACCGGCACACTGGTCATGTCCCGATAGCATACCACCTGCAGAACCAGGAACACGGAAAGCAATATGAATTTAGAGCCAAATATACATAAACTTGACAGTGAAACAGTTCTCACCAAGCATGACGAAATCAGCACCAGCGCCGAACGCTTTGCAGACGTCACCAGCGCAAGTACAACCGCCATCCGATATGATATGGCCACCGAGACCATGAGCCGCTTCCGCACACTCGAGCACGGCGCTCAGTTGCGGATACCCGACGCCCGTCTTCTTCCGTGTCGTGCACACCGACCCGGGACCGATGCCTACTTTGATGATGTCGGCACCCGCCAGAATCAGTTCCTCTACCATTTCCCCGGTGACCACGTTGCCTGCCATTATGGTGTGGTGTGAAAATTTCGCTCGAACTTGCTTGACATAATCGACAAAGTGCTCCGAGTAGCCGTTCGCCACGTCGAGACAGATAAACGAAATATTGGGAATTTCTCGCAGGATTTCGGAAATTTTAGCAAAGTCGGAATCACTTGTTCCGGAACTGACAGCGACATTCTAGTAATGCATAATTGAAGATTTCGAAAATTAAGTTAGATGACAATAATAATCATGTTCAGTCATTTCGCTCTCTCCTTGCCTGCAAGACGTCTGGATTCGTGTTTGCGAAATTCTTCCATTCGTCAATTGAATAATGCTTATGAACGGCGGTGAATACACCGAGCTATGGGGTAATCAAGTCGCGTCAGTTGTGTACCTGAAGCTCAGATCGAATTACCGCACTTTATTCAAGGCGATCGCCATCTCGAACGTTCCAATCGTGTCCATGTTTGCAGCAATGATCGGAACGGCGTTGTACTCGCGACCAGAATTGTAGAACTTGAAGTGACGCCGAAGATCAACCTGAGCAGTATGAAAGGAAGACAACTCGAACCAGATGCGATACTCGAAACAAAATCGATTTGACTAACCTGCGATCGACTTTTCAGCGTCGATCGTTTCGGTCTGAGCAGGACATCTTTGAAATCTAATTTCATGCCTTCCTCGATGGTCGGCATTTTTGGCCTCTATTGACTAGGCAATCAGTGATCGATGACAACGTCAATGAGATTGAGCAACAACTAATTAACTAATTGTTGTTGAATCGACCGAATGACATTCAACGTGGTACGAATAACGAGAATGACGCAAAACCAGAAGAACCGCGAACAACGAGCGCGAGACAATCGATTTCTGTATCTGATTTACAAGTTTCGCAACAATTTCCAGATAAATATCTCCAAGAGAAAGTACAGATCGTAGATCAGTCGACAATTATCATCTCAAAATAAATTTCAAATTATTCGTATCGAGTTTGTGTTTCCTGGTGGTCTACTAAATTGCGCCAATTATGTCGGTGATCGATGCCAATTACTGCCGAAGAAGTTGATGGTACCACGGTAAAAAGCAGCCGCTTCATGAGAAGATGATCCAGAATGCAGGTACACACTTACGAGCCGATTAGTTAGTGATTGTTAGTGCATCGCGGCCTTTTTTAGGTCATGTCTATAAAATCGGATCGTTGACAATGCTCATCGTCAATTGTATTGTGTTTGGGTCGCTCTGACATCGCTAATACAATGAAATTCTCTTTCAACGTATGTACATTTTTACTGTGCTGAGATTTTCGTGTCCAACATTTGTGCGGTTTCTTTTTTTGCCAGATATTTGCGTTAGCAATTCTACTCCTTATGGCAATGCTATTTTCAAATTTTGGTCAATCTTTCGCTGGTAAATATGACGGTTATGGTGGCCACTTATGGGTAAAAGTCTGGCGAGGGCCCACGAAGGGTTATGGATACCACAAGTTTGCACCATGGGGCTACTGGGCCAAAGTGCCGCCCGATCATCACAAAGTGCACCACTATCACGGTTGATCAGATGAGTGAAGACTTTGTGAATATTACATTCTCTCAAAGAATTTCTGTAACAGCGACTTTTACATGCGACTTACTAGTACTTGTGTACCTGTATTGTATAAATGTATTCACACCTGCTTAGTAGTAAATATGGTAACGTAATAATGGTATAAAAACAATGTTAATTATGATAGAAGCAAACCATCAATAAAGTTGACATCAGCATTGGGTAAAAATCTTGAGCCGCTTTTTATCGCAGAAAGTCTATAATCAGACCAGCAATGTCCAAAATGACGCTATCCAATTGAGTTCTACCGCAAAGGTTGGGATCAATCTGTGGAATTGAATCGCGCGCTGACTGCCGGACTTCGAAATCCAAAACACGTGACCGAGGCATCGATGGACCGACTTAGTACCATGGCTTTCTGGCACCTGGTCGTCACCGTTACCGTTTTCGCGTCCTGGTTCGCACTGGCCTCGTGCTCGTCCTCCTCCTCATCACATTCACTGCCCCGGTTTGGCATTTTGGTGGCACATCATCGCTCCAACTCGTCGCGTTCTGCTCGCTTCTGCATTCTACACTTCGACAACTCCCTACCAGAGTCTCAAAATGAAACTCGCTTCTATGACCTGCACGATCTGAGTAACAAGTCGCAAACTTGCATCTCCTCGCCACCCAAGGGCGTGAACAACTCTGCGATTCTGGTGGGCCACGATGCCAAATGCAACATCAGCGAAGAGGCCAACTCGGCTCGCGAGGGTGGTGCTGAGGCTCTTCTGGTCGAAGTGTCCCTTCCAGTCCCGCCCAGCGTGCGCGTCACTCCTGTGCCGCACAACTTTACTGTCGCCCTCGTGTCAGAAGCGTCCGTCGAAGGGATCCAGGCGCGCGTAGGCAACCTGAGCGATGTCCAGGTGCTGCTCTACTCGCCATCTCCACCACCACTTGACTTCGATTTTTCGGCTGTCGTCATGTGGTTGATGGCAGTATTCTCGGTGTGCGTGGGAAGTGCTTGGAGTGCAGTTCGCCGGTGCGAGTTGCTCGCGATACCGTTGGATCGGGGAGAAGCGCACCAACGACGCGTCAAGACAAGGAACGTCGAGGAGGAGCCGTCACTCGACATCTCGGTGCTCTCTGTTTTCTGCTTCGTCTTCTTCATCTGCATTATCCTTCTGTCGCTCTACTTCTTCTTTCAATATTTAGGTGAGAGGATCTATACGTCTGTATTGAATACTGACTGGTTGTATTCTCTCTAAATTCCAGTTTACATCATCATCGGGCTGTTTGTTTTGGCGAGCTCGTTAGCTGTGTACTCGTGTTTCAATCCTCTCGTCGAGCTCGTCGTGCCGGCTGCGTGCAAGTCAGTAAAAATTTTCGGGTCGTGGTGCAATCCCGCACCGTCACTGCACCAAGCCGGACTTGGGATTTTGAGCGCGTCTCTCGCCGTTGTCTGGCTGGTGATTAGAAAGAGTGATTACTCGTGGATTCTGCAGGACTTTCTCGGTGTTTGCTTCTGCATTCACATAGTGAAGATGATACGTTTGCCTAACTACCGGATTTCCTTCTTGCTGCTGTCTCTCCTATTCATGTAGGTAGTTGTCTAAAACGGCTCGTCTTCTAAAGCAGAGAACTTTGATTTTGAACCAATTGACGGCTAACGAATGAATTTTTCTCATTTGCATATCAATCACCAAGCTATGACATTTTTATGGTATTTATAACGCCCTACTTAACTGGTGGTAAATACTCAGCACTGAACGCCCGTTGAGAAAATACGCCTGTATTTACTGACACATTCTGTTTCTCTTGCGTCCAGGCACGTCAATCATGGTAGAAGTGGCGACAGGAGGAGGCAATGGTGGAGGTGCTCGAGGCGAGCAGATTCCAATGATACTTAGAGTGCCACACCTACCACTGCCATCGGCTAAAGACAGCGAATTGTCCGTCTGCTACAGCGATTATTCGTATTCTGTGTTGGGCTTCGGTGACATGATCGTTCCTGGAATCTTCATCGGGTACTTAGCTGCTTTTGACCGTGTACACAACGTTCGTTACTCACTATATTTCGTCACTGGGTGCATATCGTACGGGCTCGGATTAATCGTCACTTACTTCGCGTTCTTCATCATGCAAATGCCGCAGCCTGCTCTTCTCTTTCTTTGCCCAGCAGTGATTATCTCCTCTGCTCTCGTCGGTTTCGCACGTCATGAAATGAAGCAGCTATGGATTGGGTTCGAAACGGCGTCCACTCCCGAAGACAGAACCTTGTCTATGGCCACAGAGACGGATAGAGACGAGAACCTGCTTATCAGTGCCAATGCTGCGCCTGTCGCGAATTGACGCAAGTTTTTTTAAATGCAGAACAATAAGAATAATCTGATTTCACGTTTGCAATCACGCATTGCATAAGCGTTGCGTGCTTGTGTTGATGTCGAAATACAAATGTGACTTAATACATAAAATACATAATGTTAACTCAATATTACTGTGAATGCGAATACATAGTAGTAAGACCGGTGATTAAGAGAGAAAACATTTCGAATTAGATTGGTTCAACTCGCAAATCCTCAAGATGACATCTCGAATTTAATCAATTTTCCAATCGCAATAGAATAATTACTGCCATTTTCTGCGTTGGGATCCCAATATCGTGATCCCAGCCCCATCACGAAACCAGTCATCGTTGCAGTCCCACTCTGGTCCCATCCCAAATCCAGTATCTCGTCCCAATCCCAGTCCTATCCCATCGCATAAGATCCGAAGATTTGCTATTTTACTTGCATCACTAGTGACCAGTCTCATGTTGTTAATCTGAAATGTCGGTGTCAGCCAGCCGAAAGAGAGTCGGCTAGCCGCCACGCGTGCACGAAATTCTGGCCTCGGACACGTTTTTCAACCCCACTGACTACAAAATTGGGCTTTATCACAACAGATCCAATTTTGCATGGAAACATTTCAGCCGTCGGTTTGATAGGAAGAAGAAAATCGTCGAGGAAGATTATCACTACTGTAAGGAGTGCTTCAATTCTCGATTCCTATTCGCAGCACTCCTCGCGAGCGTGTATTCAGTACTGGTGG